>JAOTRH010475483.1:0-26205 GCA_034768845.1 Heliamphora exappendiculata
GTTCCGGCGATGCTTGCTCGATCACTTTTCTTGTTACTTTCTCTTTTCTCTAAATTTCTTCGCAAGTTTTTCATATCCTCCAATTTTTGAGATTTCCTCTTCTCTCTCCCTCTATTTCTTCTTATTTCCTTCTTGTTCCATCTTGACGGTAACTTGTAACAACATACTTTGGGTTTCATAATAGCTAGCACAGCAAACAAACTCTTGAGCAAATTTGGTGAATAAGATACCGACGATAGAAAGATCTCGGTGCTGGAGCTTCAGGGGTGACGATGTTAGGCAAAGCGGAGACGAGGTCAAAGACAGCAGCATTAGAGATGGGGATCAGCACTAGAGCTTTGGTGACGGTGACGCTGTGCACGGTGGAGATGGCCATGATCGTCACCACTACGGCAAGGAGTTGAAGAAGATGGTGAAAAAGTTGATGGAGGAAGTGAGAAAAAAGGTGGCGGAGATTGGCGTCGTCGCGGTGGTGGTGATGGAAACAAGACATTTGTTGGATCTTGATAGGGAAATGAGACATTTTACAATGTTTCATTTCTTGTCATATAAGACATTTGTTTTGCAAAAATTGAGACATTTGTTTTGAAAAATGAAATTTATCTTTTGTGTAATCTATGAAATGTCTCATTTGTTCAAGAAATGTCTAATTTATATTAAATGAGACATTATAAAATATTTTATTTCTCCACCAAACATTGTATTATTTTTAAAAAAAATTATCTCATTCCCTGTGTAATATCTTCGCTCTCTTTGTGTGAAAATGAGTAATTTATCTTGTTTATGTATATATATATAAACATACAATTGGTTTGGTATCTCGAAATTTGGAATCCAAGATCGGTAGAACAACCGGACATAGTGGATTTAGATTTTTGAAAGAAGTTCTTAGATCTGTGACCGCTCGAGCAAGCAAGAGTCTACTCGAGCTGACTTGTACACAAGAAGGTCTTGGGTTAGTGACATCTCAAGCAGTCAGGGGTCCACTCAAGCGGCCCACCGCAGAATAGTTTGCGGCTCTAGAGCTTGTTTTAAACCTAGGGGTTGCATATATAAAGGTTTTATGTTTCATAAAACCTAAGGAGACCGTCTATACACTCAGATAGGCTCGAGTTAGAGGCTAGGGAGAGTATAGAGAGAGAGAAAGAGGTTCAAATTTGAGACTATAAACATTGTGTGAGTGAAAAAGTGAAACTTGTATTCTATATTAACATATAGTAGATTATTTTTTATATAATAATTAGGAATATATCTTAATAGAATATTAGTTATATGTTTGGACTTATCTCTAAATAAATGTCCTAAATGAGACTTAGGCCAAAATTTCTCGTAAAATTATTTGTGAATATAAATATTTCTATATACAGAATATAAATATATGTGATGAAATTATAATTTTTAGAATGTGATTTATAAAATAAAACAGTTTGTAATTAATATTAGATCATGTTTTAATCTCAACAAACATACCATCATAATAGAAATGTTCATCTCTACTAACATGTACATTTATGTAAACTACTGAATATATACAATGATTACTTTTGAAACATACATTTTATTATTATTTTTGACTAATTAAACAGAAAAATCAATATGGTTATAGAATAATCATTCCATTAATTCCAAACCTTGATTTCAGTTAACCAAATGCAACCTTATAGTTATAGAATAGATTAGAGATGTGAGTACAGTAAATTAAGATTGATCAGTTTTTTTTCCAAAAGAAAAAAGAAAAAGAATTTATTAAAATAGTGTGACTTTCTAGTTTTAATATGATTTAGAATAACTTTTTTTATTTAATTTTTCATCACAAGATCTTTAAAAAAAAGAATTAACTTTTTTTTTATTATGTGCATTGTTATTATTTCTTACAATAAGAAAATAACTATTTAGGATGTGAATAGAATTTTTTTATTTTGAAAAATAATAAAAATGTCAAAAAAAATGTCAAATAATATAGTTCAAAAACTGTTCAATGGTCAAAACTTGTAATTTGGGAATTTGGTCTTTCTAACTCTTTGGTTCAAATCTCTTAAATGTTATCATTAATATGTTAAAATTATTTTATACCAGAATTGTTTCGATTTTAATTGAATTCTTACTAATAAATGATAGAATTCATTTCTTAAAAATTAGTCATTAATCCACATGTCATCATATATAAAAATAATAATAAATAAATAAATAAAAACAAGCTCTTAGACTTAAACCAAAGTCTTTTCTTGGACCAATCCATTTCTCTCCAATCCCTAAGAGCAAACGTCCACGTGTCCCTAGATTACCAACAAGTTGCCCTCAAACCTCAACTCCAGATCGTAATTTTTATATGGTCCCGAATGTATGATTTCGACAATTTCAGTTGTATTACTTGTATATTAATATAAAGTTTACATATATAGTTATTTATTGATAAATTTCACATCATTGAGATTGTCCTCGGTAATAAATTTTCTAATACCCAAGAATACTAACATAGCCAAGAACACGTGTATGTCACGTGCTGTTCAAGAACTTCGAGGGGATTCTAGTTCAAGTTATGCGATCAGTGAAGATTTCAACCAATATTTTAAAATTCGGGCTGAACCGGTCGGTCGGTTTAATTAATTGAACCGGTGACTGATCCAGCCAATAGTCCGATTAAATCCATTAAACCGACTAAGTATAAAAATTAATATTTTTAATAAAAAATCATCTAAACTCGTGATTGAACCGGTGACCTAGTCGTACCGATTCAAAAAAATCGATTGAGTTTTTATCGGTCCTAATATTTTTTTACTGTTTAAGTATTTAACTTTAAATTTTAATTTTTTAATTTATTTTAACTTAAAATTTTTTTAAAGAATTCCGCTCCCAACCCCTCCCCCCACACAACTTTTTACTTTTTAATGTTTTTACTATTTTTGTATTTTTGGCGGCGTTTCGTTTTCTTGCTTAATTTTGGTAGCTTTAACTATTTCACGCTGTTGCATCATCTATTACTTAATTTGTTTGCTTCAACTTTTTGTATTTATTTTTTTATTTTCTTTTTGCTCTTATTATTTTTTATTTATTTTGTTTTTTATTTTTTTTAATGTTGTGTTGCTATGAACAGTTTTGTCTTTTATTCTTATTTTTTTTCTTTTGTTTTTGCTTTTATTTTAATTATTTTTACTAAAAATTCTAATTGTTTAATTAAAATTATGCTTATATTATGAGATATTCTTATTTTTTTATTTAAACTATGAGTTATATGTTATTTTTATTTAATATTTATAAATTTAAAAATTATTAATAATGTAATTATGACGTCACGATTCAATTCTAATTTAATTTTAATTGAACCGATAACTCATTTACTTATTTTTTTTTAATTTACTCAACAATTCAATTTTCAAAACATTTGACTTCAACAATCTAAGTCAGTAAAAATTTATAGATGAAGAAAGTAAATGAACACAGTTCTCGATATACGTGACCTCAACTCTTCCGATTTCTAACTTTCTTTGTATTTGGATACGTCTGAATCTCACTGTTTTGGAACTTTATCTCGTTAAAGTGAATCCAGCATAGAACATGAGACTCCTTGGACCTCATGATGTGGTTTGCCCTAGATGTCAAGTCTGACTAATGTCTCGATTGTTAAAGTTTGTCTATTAAAAATTATAATTTTAAATTTTAATATTTAATTTTATATTTTAATAAAATTAATTTTTTTTATGAGGATCTTAATGAGTAATATATATATTTTATTATTTATCTAATAATGTGTATGAGTATTTTTTATTCTATATAATATTTAATCTGGTGTGTAGAGTTTGACTTACACACAAAAGACTAAATTATTGAATCTTGGAGAATATAAGTTTTGGTTTATAATTTGGATGGAATTGGACACACTATTGGTACGGTTGCAGGGCAATATTTTTGTAGATCTGTCTTGATTACGAGAAACAGTAATTATTTCGACAATTGTTCCGACTCATTGTGCTAATACACTTTATGTGTATTGAATAGAACCAAATTGAGTAATTAATTTTATACTGATTTTATAAATTAATTCACACGCTATGATTATTATTAATGCATATACTCTTAATTTCGAAATAATTAATTATTTACGTATATTTAATATTCATTATTTTGATTTAGTAAAGGGTGCGATATTTTATAGGTCTATAATCTCGGTGAGTTGGATAACGGTATTAAGTATATGATGAATATTAATTATTGACGAAATTCACGTCCCAAAAAATCGTGATTGACGATACCCTCTTAAGGAAGCTTATAAATTTTGTCCGAGCCGAACTCTGCAGATGGATTTAATTATCCAGCAATCAAAAAAGTTAAGCAGAAGGTTTTAAGAAATTTATTTAAGAAACCGATTAAATAAAATTTTCAATAATTTAATTTAATCAGCGAGTATCGAAAATCTTAACATTGTGAGAATAAATAAATATTTAATAACAGGAACTCAAATATTCGATTTTGAGAATATGGTTATGAGTGTAATTATAATTTTTTAGTGGAATAAATTATAATTAATGTTCCTATGAAATTGCTTCTAGATTGAGGTAGATTTTTATAATTATATTAAGAATCCAAGTTATATTTACTCTATAAGTTTATGTTGTAACCCTATATATATGCAGTTTTGTAAACTCTAGCCCATAATTAATCTCTACAGTTAGAGTTTTCATGAATCTTACAGTTAGCTACTTAGGATTTTGAAAAACACGAGAATTGTACCCCACATTACGTCATGTCTCTTCCATTTAGGAACACAATAGAATACTTGAATCTAGAGTTTCAACTTGAAATCTACAATCGCGAACGATTCTAGACTAAAAGTTATTGTAGCAACTGAAATCAATCATATCAGATTTCGTGAGGTATAATTCTAATATAACTTTAAGAGTATTTACCGGATTTTATTTTAATTGTTTGACATTAAAAAAAATTTAATCTGGAGTCGATTTTTTCGTATGCCCGTCCTTTTTTTCTTTGGCTTAAATCATGTTCTATTCAATGGATTTTGGCAGTTTAGCCTCCAACAATTAGTATCAGAGTCAGATTTGAATATCCATATGGTTTAATCGAAGGGTTCGAGTAATTTTAGATATATGCTAACTTGATTTTACAGACGATCTAATCCTGATTTTATGATCGTTATTTATTTTTTCATTTTCGATTGAATGAATGAATGATGATTTGTTTTTTTTTTAAACCATGAGAATTGATCGTGGTAGTTTCAATGTAAAAGTTTTACGTTTTTCGTTTTTAAATTAAATATGAACTTGAAAGAGATATAAAATTTAATGTAAATTATTGTTTTTTGGTTTTTAGTTCTTATTTTTTCTATTTTATATAATCGGAAAAAAAATAAAGAACAGCATGAAGAATGGTGAAAGAAGGAAAGAAAAAGAAAAAAAATAGTAATACTACGTGTACTCCTCTCATATATTCCTTTAGCTACTTCCCTTACACAATATTTTAGTCACTCTTATCATTTTAATTGTTAGATAATGGGTTTGAAAGAGTGTATTTTATGTTAAACCCATCATTCAATAGTTGAGATAATAGGAGTAACTGAAGAAATGTATAAAAAGAGTACACGTAGTATTACTTAAAAAAAAAAAAAAAAAAAGAGTTGAGCAGCGGTGGTGATCATGCATTATGGTGATAAATGATGGCGATAATCACATCTTGGAATACACGTGGCTTGGATTCAATAGGAAAGCAGCATTATGATTCCAAAATTGGAATGCAGGGTCCATTCTCATGGGATTTTTGAATCCGAGGCATTATTCCATGCTCGGGACTTTTATTATTCTTGATTCATGAATGGAATTACAATTACAAGCTACGTTTGCCTATTCCATAAATTCTTAGGTGATTAGAATTATAATTACACATGGATAATTCTTTCAAGCCAATCAAGGCACGGTCCTATCACAGTAATGAAAACGGCGTGAACATGGTCATATCAAGAAAGCAAACAAGGCCACCGCATCAAACCGCAACGCGGCAAGAAGCTGCAGCATCTTCGGCGCAAAAAGGATGCTGCGGCGCAGCGGCAACAGTTCTGACTTAATGTGTTTCAGTCTAACGGGATTTTTGTTAATTTAGAGTTTTAATTTTGATAGGATTGTAAATTTTTAGATGAATATAAATTTCTTATATCTTAAGAATTTTAAATAGATCATAAGACCAATATATATATATATATCCCTTTTTTTGTTAACTGTATAGATGATATGTATGCAGTTTATTATTCTTGTTCGTTTTTTAACTAATTAAGTTTAAATCAAAATTAAGTTTTGTAATAAAAAATAAAATAAAATATTCTTTAATTAAAAAATTTTTTATAAAAGAAATTTGAGAATTTTATTTGTTACAAAATAACACGTTTAGGATGATTTTTATAAATTAAATATCTTGATAAAACGTGGTTATTAATTTTGATTTTTGAATTAATTAAAAGAGTTTAATTTAAATAAATTATTTTTTCTGAAAAATGTGTAACAGGAAATAAAATTAAATTCATGAGGTTTTATTTAAAACCATTTTCTTTGTAAAAAAAATAGAATTTGAAATATTTTATTTTGTTACACATTAAATACGAAAAGATGGTTTTACAAATTAGAATCTTTTGAAACGTGTGATTTTTGAAATTAATAAATTTATTTTAATTAAACATTATTTTTATAACTCTCAATTTTAAAAAAAAAAGGTGGGAGAGAAAATTTATTTACAGATAAATCTCGTGATCTCCGTCACTAGTTCGTAGGTGATATAATTAATTTTGTGTGTTGATATTTGGGCATTCTTCCTCATCGGACAGAATTAATCACGGAATTACTGGTACTAATCTCTTTTGAGATAATTCTGGAGAATCGTTAGTAAAAATCATTTCTCTATTCGAAGGGTTCATTGCGAAATGATTGATTCGGAATTAAGTAGTGATTAACATTTTACTATAAATAATAATATTCTCTTTATCTGAGTCACTGCTATAATTTATAAGATCAAATTTACGTCAGCTAAATAATTTTATTTGGCATAATTTATTGTCTAAATAATAAAATTAATCGAAATTGGCATGTCTCGACAAATGTTGAATAGTAGATGACCTTTTCATCGAAGCATGCTATCCGAGGTGTACTGGGCTGCTGGTGAATTTTTTTTTAAAATGATAGAATAAACCAATTTCAAAATAAAATTCAAAGTTATTACTCATCTTAATTAATATTTTTTAATTATGTGATTCTCATGATAAAATAGCTTTTGATCCTCTCGCGACAATATTCAAAGAAAACAAATTAACAAGTTCAAACTATATTGACTGAAAAAGAAACTTGGATATTGTTTTAACTGCCAAGTACTATAAGTTTGTGTTGACTGAGATATGTCCACTAGTATCGGATGAGGGAGTGACCGAACAGAAAACTCGACCTTATCAAAAGTGGCAGAAGGCTGACTAGATGGCTCGCTGTTATATTTTGGCTTCTATGTCAAATGTATTACAGCATCAGCATCAGTCTATGTCTAGTGCCTATAACATGATTATGAATCTCAAATAAATATTTGGAGATAAAAAATATGCCGCTAGGCAGGTGGCTATAAAATTTTTGATGAACATAAACATGGTTGAAGCCATAGTTAAGGATCGTGTTCTGAAGAAGATCAGTCTTTTTAATAAACTAGAGATCCTAGGAACTGAGATTGACGAAAAAATTCAGGTCAATTTCATACTCTAGTAGCTGACTAATAGCTTTAAGCAGTTCTGCCTGAACTATACAATGAACAAACTCAGTTTTTTTATGGCAGAACTACTTAAAAAACTTCAAAGAGCTGATGGTGTTTTTAGAAGGCCAAGTAATGTGTTTGTTGCTGAAAAAGATTTTCCTATAATTCGAAAGACAAGAAGAAGAAGAAAAATATTCAAAAATAGAGAAGCACAGGTCTAAAAGCAGCTCATGGCCCTAAAGCTGGTGTGAAAAAGTCGAAATACAAGTATTATCACTATAACCAGGCAGGGCATTGAAAAAAGCAAAATTCAATTTTTCTTAGCAAATAGAACAAATAAGATAATTTTTGTTCACTGGTTATTAAAACATATTTAGTGGTATTATCTACCGGTACCTGGTGTGTAAATATGAAAGTCACTAATTATGTCTGTAATTTTTTGCAAGAGTTTCAGAAAAATCAGGCAGCTCAGTGATGGAGAGATTTACCTACACATGGGTAATAATACTAGAGCGGCAGCAATTGCAGTAGGAGATGTCACTTTTTCTTTTAGTAGAGATATAATTTTAATTTTAAAATATTATCTTTATGTACCTTTTATTAGAAGGAATTTAATTTTGGTTTCTAATTTAGTTAAGAATAAATATTCAGTTTGTTTTAATGACTCTGTAATTATTAAAGAAAATAAACGTTTTATTTGTTATGGTACATTAGTGAATAATCTGTATGTTATATCTCTTATTTATCTTACACTGTAACTGAATAAATTGAATAATACGTCTAATTTACCAAATAAGATAAAGGAACCTTCTTTAATAAACCAGATATTTCTTTGACACTTACGCTTAGGTTATATTAATCTAAAAAAAAAATATAAATTGGTTGAAAATGGATCTTTTGGTTCATTAGAAGTGGAGGCACTTCTAGTCTGTGAATCTTTTTTGAAATGTAAAATGATCAAAATGTCATTTTCAGCTAAAGGCTATAGAGCTAAAGAACCATTATAGCTGGTTCACTCTGACTTGTGTGGACCTATGACTATTCAGGTTAGATGAGGTTTTGAGTACTTTATTACTTTCATTGACGACTACTCAAGATATGAATACGTTTATTTGATGCTCGTAAGTTTGAATATTTTGAGAAATTCAAAAAATTTAATGCGGAAACAGAGAAGCGTCTAGATAAATGTATCAAGTTACTAGATTCGACTGTGATGGCGAGCACCTTTTTAGAGAGTTAAGGAACTATTTGTTACCAGAGAAAATTACATCCCAGTTGACTGCACCAGGTACTACACCGCAGATTGGTGTAGCAGAAAAAAGAATATAACTTTTATAAAAATGATAAAGTCCATAATGAGTTATTCGGATTTACCCGATTCGTTTTGAAAGTTTGCATTAGATATGGTAACTTATATTATGAACTTAGTACCTTCTAGGTCAGTACCTTCTACTCCCACAGAATTGTGGACCGGGCGTAATCCGAGTCTGAGATATATTTAGATTTGGTGGTGTCCAGCACACGTGCTGAAAGGGAACGCATGTAAGTTAGAATTGAGAATATAAGTCTATTTTTTTATTGGGTATTCCAGAGGAACAAATGGTAGTTTGTTTTATAATCCGAATGATCAGAAGGTCATTGTCAGTACCAATGCCCGATTAGAAACCAAAACTACTAGTAGAACATAAGATGAACCACGAGTCATTGAATCTTATAGCCTCATCGTAGTGAGAGGATTATCGAGACACGTGCTGATTCTGAACCAAATCAAAATGCTACCACAAACATGCCGATTTTACAACTAGGGTGCATATAGATGATGGTACACATAGTTTAGAATTAGCATAGCGTATCACTGCTAGTATACAGATGCAGGTAGTGCCTTATCATAGTGGGAGAGTTATTCGTCGATCTAGTTGGTATATGTTCTTGGGAGAGTCTTTTGACGGGATTCTGGTAGAACTAGATACTGAACCCTGTAATTATAATAAAGCACTCCAAGATAAAAATACAGATCTTTGGCAAAAAATTATTAATTTGGAGATAAAATCTATGTATTTTAATTAGATCTGAAAACTTATATAACCACCCAAATGGATAAAATCATTTGATGCAAGTAAATCTACAAGAGAAAGAGAGGACTAGATGAGAAGGTGAAAACCTTCAAAGTTAGGTTTGTTGCAAAAGGATTCACGCAGAAAGAATGTATCAATTTGAGAAACCTTTTTGCTGGTAGCTACGCTTAAATCTATCCTGATTCTCTTATCCATTACGGCTCATTTCGATTTTTAAATTTTACAAATGGACGTTAAGACAGATTTCTTAATGGAAGTCTTGACGAATGCATCTATATGATGCAACTAAACAGTTTCATAGCAAATGGCCAATAGCATGTGTTGTGCAAATTTAAAATATTCATTTATGGACTTAAACAAGCATCTATATCTTAGAACACTCAATTTGATCAGGCCATTAAGTTTTATGATTTTGATTAAAGTCTTAACGAGTTATGTGTATACAAGAAGCGTGATGAAAGTATGGTAGTATTTCTAGTACTTTACGTGGATGACATATTGCTCATCAGAAATGATGTTGGGGTGTTATCTTCGGTAAATATATGATTTTCGATAAGTTCAACATGAAAGATTTGAGAAAAATCAGTCGCATCCTCAAAATTAAGCTTATGCAAGATAAAAAACAGAGGATGTTGGGCTTATCACAAACCACTTATATCGATACAGTCCCTGCTCGTTTTAGCATGCATGATTTCAAGATATGATTTCTCCCTTTTAGGTATGTAATCACTCTACTTAAGGATCAGTGTCCTATGACACCTGATGAGATAGAGAATATGAATGTGATTTCTTATACTTCAGCAGTAAAAAATCTCATGTATGCTATGCCTTATACTAGATCCAACATCTATTTTGCCATTGGCATGGTTAGCAGATTTCAGTCTAATCCGAGTAAGGAGTATTAGACAACGGTAAAATATATAATCAAGTACATGAAAATGATTAGGGATTATACATTGGTTACTAGAAAAATGGTCTAGTACCTTTGGGGTATATAGACTCGAATTTTTTAGTCAGATAAGAATTTTTAAAAATTTACCTCAAGATATGTGTTTACGTTGGAATGTGGAACGCATCGAGAGTAAATATCACCTAATACGAAAATTGTACAAAGAGGTGATGTAACAGTGGTCAAGATTGCATCAGGAGATAGACTTGCAAATTTTTTTTATAAAGAGTTCACCAGCTAAGACTTTTGACAGTCGTGTAGATGGTATGGGAGTTAGACATATAACAGTATAATTTTAATTATAAGTAGGAGATTATTAGGGTTGTAGACTAAAAATTATAGTTTTGGATTTTAGTTCTTAATTTTATTTTCTAATAAAATTAATTTTTCTTTTTCATGAGAATCTTAATCAGTAATGTATGTATTTTACTATTTATTTAATGATGTGTATATGTGTATTTTATTCTATATAGTATTTAATCTAGTGTGTAGATTTTGACTTATACACAGAAGATCAAATTATCAGTTTTTATAGAATATAAGTTTTGGTTCAAAGTTTAGATAGAATTGGATACACATACAGCTATAGCACAATCTTTTTGTAGATATGTCGTGATAAAGGGGAACGGTAATTATTTCGATAATTGTTCTTATTCATTGTGCTAATACACTTTGTGTGTATTGAATATAACCAAGTTGTGACAATTAATTTTATACTGACTTTATAAATTAATTTATACTCTATGGTTATTATGAGTGTTTATACTCTTAATTTCAAAATAATTGATTATTTATGTATATTTAATATTCGTTATTTTGATTCATTAAAAGGTATAATTATTTATGAGTCTATAATCCCGGTGAATTGGATAACGGTATTAAGTATATAGTAAATATTAATTATTTACGAATTTATGTCCCGAAAGATTGAGATTGACAATACCATATTAAGGAAGCTTATAAGTTTTGACCGAACCAAACCCTGCAAATGAATTTAATTATCCGGCAGTCAAATAAGTTAAGCAGAAGGTCTTAAAAAATTTATTTAATAAGCCAATTAAATATAATTGTTAGTAATTTAATTTAATCAGCGGGTAACAAGAATTTTAACATGGGGAGAATAAATAAAAATTTAATAATAGGAGCTCGAATATTCAATTTTGAGAATATAACTGTGAGTGCAATTATAATTCTTTAGTGGAATGAATTATAATTAATGTTTTTATGAAATTGCTTCTAGGTTGAGATGAATTTTTATAATTACATTAGGAGCTCAAGTCATATTAACTCCACAGGTCCCTACTGTAGTCCTATATATACGTAGTTATGTAAACCCTAGCCTATAATTAATCTCTACAATTAGAATTTTCACGAATTCTGCAGTTGGCTACTCAGAGTTTTGAAGAACATGAGGATCGTAGCCCATTCTACGCCGTGTCTCTTACATTCGGGAATACAGTAGAAGACTTGAATCTGAAACTTTACGTTGAAGTCTATAACTGCGAACGATTCTAGGCTAAAAATTGTTGCAGCAAACGAAATCAATCCTACTAGATTTCGTGAGGTATAACTCTAATATAATTTTAGGAATATATACCAATTTTATTTTGATTGTTTGACATAAAAAATTTTAATCTGGAGCCGATTTTGACGTTTATTCATCCAGTTTTTTTGACGTAAATTATGTTCTAATCAATAGATCTTGACAGTTTAGCCTCCAACATCGACGTCCCTCAAACTATATTGAGGGTGTTTGGAAAAAATTTTAACTTCTGCTTTTAGCTTTTTTCTACTACTGTTAGTTATAAATTACAATATATTCCAAGCACCTACAACTTCTACTACAAGTTACAATTATTTTTCTTTTTATTTTAGTTACAAGTTATAATTTTTACTAAACACTTATTGCATCTATTACAAGTTATAATCTATAAACTACTAGCAGTAATTTTGTGAAACACCTACGATGTTTAATATTTTTAAAAAAGTATTTTTCTTCTCAAACATAGATTTGACTTCTTTATTAGGAGAAAATTATTGTCATTTTATATAGGAAAATAGACTATTTGAGATCATAGACTTTGTAAAAAATAATAAATAAAAAGATTTTTAAACTTATCAAATTATGCCGTTTAAAAGCAGACTTTTAAATTAAGAGTCAACAAAAAAAAAAATTTAAATCATAGGACTCGAACCAGATTTCTTGTCAATTCCTTAGGTGTGCCAAATTTACCTGGACCATCCCTCTCTCCTAAGAGCCCGTATTCCACCACGTGTCCCTCAATCTCTGTCTAATTTGGATATATTTATTTTGACGTAACAATTATTAATTTTTTTTTTTTTTGGTGTTTAGGTATTATTATAAAGAAAAAAATAAAAATTTCTGTTCATCCCTATTATCATTGTTAATGTTGTTTTTATTATTATTATTATTATTATTACCATCACTATTACTATTTTTTTTGCTATTATGGTTACCACCCCTATAAAATTAATTTTTAAAGTCACTGTTTCTAATGTTATTTTTTAAAGTTAATTTTGGTCATATAAAATAAAATATTTTATTTAAAAAAATATCTTATGTTATTTTTATCAAATTAAATATTAAAAATAAATAAAAATGTTTTTAATAAAATATTTTACTTTAAAATAAATCAAATTTTAATGAAAAATTCATATATTTAATTATTTATTGATAACTTTTGTATTAATATGCGGTTGAGATTTTCGTACCATCAAATTGTGTTATAATTCCCCTAACGTCAGATCAGTTGGGATTGTAAATTGGGTTGGATCAGAAGAACAACTCAATTTATTTATCTTAAAAATTAGGAAGTTGATTAATTTTTTTTTAGGTAGTTCTAACTCAACAATTTAGATAACTTGGCGAGTTAAATAATTTAAAAATAAATAAATTAAAAAAATCATTAAAATTTGTAAATTTTATCATATATATTTTAACATATCATATTCCACACTTCTACTAAATCTAATAAATTTTAATTGATTTTAAACTTCTAATGAGTATAACAGATTTTTAATCTTGAAAACAGAACTAATAACAAGTATATTTAGATATCTAACTAAAATAGTATCAGTATTAATAAAAGAGTTTGAGTAGTTTATATTCACAATAAAAATAAAATTCTTCAACAATAATATTTTAGTATAAATCCCAATAAATTAGTTTAAGTTATCACCAACAAATTTATGCAATATTTCAACATCAATCAACAATCAACACTCACACAAAGAGAGAGAGAGAGATAGGGAGAGAGAGACAAAAAGTGAGCAAATAATGCCATTATGGAGCTAATGTGCTTTTTATTTATTTTTTTATTTTTTTATTTTTATTTTTTTAAATGAATGGGTCAACATTAAATGATAATTGAGACAATAAAGCTCACTGTCATTTGATTTAGTTACCACTTTAATGTGCCTTTATTTTATATATATATATATATATATATATATATATATATATTATGTTATGATTTCTATATATAGAATAGGAGAATTTATATATTCTATACACGAGTTGAATTAGATTATAGGCGAGCTAAACAATTATAATTTGTAACCAACCTACCTCTTCTTTTTTTGTTTTTTTTCAGTTAATTCACTTAATTCAACCCAACAATCTATAGGCCCTCCCTATTTTTTTAATTAACCCATTTAATTTAAGCCACCAAGTTTCACAAACTACTTTAACCAGATTGGCTTAATTTGAATTGACGAAATAAAGCAGATGAGCATAATTTTTGCAGACTCTGTTAGAAAAATTAGTGTATTTTTTGTGCAAATATAATTAAAAAAATAAAATTATAAATTAGACTTATAAACCACATGATTTTAATGAACAAAGTAGAACAAGACTAACATTTGATGGTATGCCATTAAGACATATTCATTCCAACTACGGTGCTTACGATATTACAGATGTCTATCTCTGATGCAGAGTTAGCTGACTTTTTATTCATAAGAGCCTATGATTACCAAAAAGTTAAATAGTAATAGTAGAAGCACGACTTAATAGTGGTAAGCCCATGTTTGATGAATAATAGCCAAACAAATAATACTCATCTCCATGCCATGACTAATAATGAATTTTGACCAAATTCTTTCGTTTAGACTTTAGAAACATCAAAATTGCCATTTTAGAGAAGATTTAACTTGTCAATCCCAAAAACTTTCCAAATTCGTTTAAATCTAGATTTTTTTTTCTGTTGTAATCTTATATTTTTATTCTTGTTTCTAAATTTGAGTTTAACTCAAGTCTTTCCATTTTTGATAATTTTTTTAATTTCTTTTATTTTTACCTTGATGGGTAAGTGTTGCTTTTTATGTGCTTATTTCATAATATGGGCAGGTTATCTTTGACTATATGTGATGTACCCTGTAGGGCAAATTAGTTGTTAATTAATAAAAATTTTCAAAAAGTTTTTCTCTTATTCGTATTTGTCATTGTAAAGAATATCTCTAATTTGTACAAGCTTGTTGGTCTTGGTTCTAGTTTGCTTCTAATCGATACGTTTTCCTGTCCTACATCAATTGGTATTAAAATTTAATCTTTGTCTGAAACCTAACCATAGCATGAGAAGATGCTGCCAATAGGGGACAATGGGTTAGATTTACTGCTGTCGAAGATGTGTACAAGTGAAACGACTTAGCACAAGGTGTCCAAGCAGAAAAGCTAACATAGCTATGTGATGCAATTACCACGTTAAATGAGCATATTGCAGCCATGTAGTTTTTAAAATTTTCTTTAAAACATTATTGTGATACTTTTAGCCTCCCTTTTTTTTTCCACTCTTGACAAATAAATCAAAAGAGAAAAAGAACTAATTAATAGATAAATAATATATTTATGTTGGCACATGTAAATTGATAGCTAAGAAAGTAATTATTGCCATTGAGCTTTTATTTATTTATTATTCAGTATTTAGTTAAAGTTAATTAGTCATACGAATCTAAAAATTTGAAAGAGTACTATTTTTTAATAAAAGAATTTATTAAAAATAAAATATTCTAATAATTTATCTCGAGTAAAAATTTTCCAAATTACACACATATGTATTGAAGGGGGGAATGAATCCAATTCGTCTCGGCCCACTAAGGGTCCCATAAAGCCAAGGGCCAGAGATGAGAAATATGACTTGAAACAATTCAAGTAAGAAACAACGGTCCTTGAGAACTACAAAGCAAAATTGGTCCACGTTTTCAGAATAGATGAGATAATCTAGCCCTTATATAGAATGTGGGGAGTTCGACTATGCAGGTCGCATTTAATGCAATTTGACAAAAATTGCACAGCATTAAATAAGATTGGATCGATTCTGTTCAATATTTAATGTGATTGGACTGAAAAATATCCAACATCAAGTGCGATTTAACAAAGATTTTATAAATATCGAGGGAAATCTATCAGAGATGAGAACATTTATTATGATTTGACTGAATTCAGTCTAGGCCACCTACCATAGTTGTTTGCAGGGAAGGTCTGCCATAGCCGTTTTGCAGGGTAGCCTATGAGAAGACTTGATCATCATAAAACTTGAGAGAAAGATATATGTTTCTCCTCTATGAAAGGAGTGGAGGACCAAGGCCAAAGGGATGCAAAATATGACTTGTAAAATCAAAACTCTGCCAATTTGTTTTTTCTCAATATTTTCGTCTTAAAAACAACTTCAACTTTACCATTGAAATGGCTTCTAGCAATTTGCCGCCGGCTATGTGGCAACTTGACTTTTCATAAAAAAATAAAATAAAAATAAATGAATGAATAAACATGTAAATAAATAACTAAATAATCATAATATAATAATAATAATAACAAATAAGTCAATATAATAATGATATACGTATTTATGTCTTACAAAAAATAAATAAATAAAATAAAACAAAATTCAGTTTGTTCTCACAGATTCGTTTTGCGTAATTTTTCGTCATGACCTTTGCCGTGAATCCATTATTGAAAAAAGCCCATCTAACCCAAAATTCTAGTTCGGCCAACCAATTTAACCTTTAAGCCCAATTTGAGTCAGAAAGTCCAATTCTTGAGAAATAACCCAATAAAGAGCCTTTTTTTCAATCCAATCTCTTCTTTTGAGTCAAACAATACTTTAAATATATTTTAATTGCCAAAACTAAAATTTTATAAATCTAATTTGATTTAAAATAATTTTTTTTATACAAGTTAAATTATTAACAAAAATAATGTACATTAGTTTCCAACTAAAAAGCTTATTTGAGAAATATATATGTATTTAAATATTACAATAATATTTCTAAACTATAAAAATAATGTATCAATCATAGAATTATTAATTTAATACAATTCTATAAAAAAAAGTGACCATTTTTATACATTAAGTTAATTTTTAAGCCTCTTTTGAGCAATGTAGCATAATTAAACCCTCTTGGACCATTATTATATTAATATTGATGGGAAAATGTGTGAGACCTAAGGCCCAGCCGGAGAAAGCCGAGTGATCGTAGATTGATTAGTTGTGTTATTTGATCAGTCGTGTTCTTTGATTAAATCCTCCTAGTGATGTTGATAAAAAGGAAACGATTGATTAGCTGTGTTCTTTGATCAAGAGGCAAGTAAAGCGGAAAGCGCGTTGAATGATCCTAGATTCTTTTTAAGTCTGTTACAACAGTCTCCATGTGGTTAATTGGCCACGTGACTTAACAAATGTATAAAGAAGGTAACCAAATAAAAAAAAGCACGCATTCTAGAACTGGTAATAGAGTAGAGTAAATTAGGAGATTAGCTTGAGGGTTACTTTACCGGAGTTGTAACTTGACCGTCAAAGAGGGTTTGTCAGAAGAAACTCCAACCCCTTTTTCTACCGATTCTCTTCTTCTATTTCAGGTCGAACCATCATCTGGGGGCCATCATCGGAAAACACCATCAAATGTACACATACAGGATTAAATTTTTGTGCCCACAATTATTCCATGACTGCCACCACCATTGCACACAACCCCCTTTGTGTTGTCTTGTCACCCAAATTTGCATGTATATGCATTGACCAGCCACACTTCCATCATTGGTAGGTTTTCTTACACTTCCATCATGTCACTCTACTACCCTAAGCTCCATAAAACCTTCCCTTTTCCTCAATTGGCCATCCACACCAACCAAAATTTAGAATTTTTGCTAAGTGGAGAGAGAGAGAGAGAGAGAGAGAAAGAGAGAGAGAGAGAGAGAGAGAGAGAGAGAGGAAGAAGAAGAAGAAGAAGGAGGAGAAGGAAAAAAAGAACTTTGGTGCATTAAAGCTAAGCCCTTATTCATTTAATTTAGAAGTCAATCTCTTGAGGTAAGAAATTCTACTAAATTCTTTACTTTTAACTCAAATTATAACCCTCTCCACTCATTTTTTGAAGATCTAGATCAAAAACTCAAGAAAGTTAGTTAAAAATTGAGCTAGAACCAAATTAGGGGTTGTTATGATTTGTTTTGTGGTTTGTGTTGAAAATGTGATGAGGGATCCATGCTAGTTTAAATTTATGAAGTTGTTGAAGTTTGATTATAATTTAATTTAATATGGTTTAGGTCAAAAAAATATGTGAATCCTTATCATGCATGCTACTAAAACTAGGCTGAGTAGCTTAGTCTAAATTTTGAACACTTCTCAGGTTTCTCAATCTGATTTTAAAAAATCATAATTAATTCTAAAAAAATCTCCTAATATCAATGTTAAGTGCTAAATTTTTGCCTTACCTTTCATCTAAAATTACTTTGAAGTGAATTGCACGTGTAGTTTCTGAGATATTGATTTTCTTTTAAAATATAATAATTTTTAAGCAGCATTTGTTGCAGAGGCTAAAACCCTAATTTAGGAGATTGATCTTGAAATGATTTATTCACAAAAGTTGTAGCTAACATATTTTTTTATTTATCCACAAAAATGAGGCACTTTTATCAATGTTTGATATGTCAAACCTATTTTTAAAATCGTTAAACTAAATCTGTCTCATGCGATAGGTTCTGTCCCACATTCTTGGAAAGACTATTTCACATACTTTTAATAGTTATTCAAAGATGTATTTTTCATGAAAAATTTAGGTGACATTATAATCTAGGTTTATCCAAATTTCGTGATTTTTAAAGCCCATTTGGTTCTCCAAAATAATTTGATACTCTCTATTTTTAAGTCTAAAAATTATAAATTCAGAATTTAAAATGCTGACTGGACGTATTTTCTTATGAGGGCTAAACTCAAATATTTTCTTAAGAACTAGACTAAGTGTCCTTCATAAGAACTCTAGAGGATATCTTGATCTATCACATATCCAAAAATTAGATTTATTAGAGTTCATTTGATGCTCCCAATCAGATTTTCTTAACTAAATCAGATTTATAAATTTTTAGTATTTGGTTCGGGGCATATTTGACTTTTAACCTTGTGATATTTAAATCACCAATTTTTATTAAGCAATTGGCAAAGTGTTCTTTATAATAGTTGTAGGGAATCTTCTAACTTGGTTCGTGTCCAAAAATTAAAAACTTTTATGATGTCTAAATGCCCTAAAAGTATGTTTTAAATTCTGTTAAAATGTTGAATTTTACCTAAACTAAGTTGTTAATTGGACGTGCTTAATGTAATTTAATTATTATAAATCATGTGTGTAATGTTGTAATTACAAAATATGCTTATTATAATTGTGAAATTTTAAGTTTATGATTGGGAAGTATGCATTACATGAGTTGTACCTTGTGCATTACATGAGTTGTACTTTAGACATTACACATGTTATACATTCACCCTGATCGTCAAATGCATGTTTTTACCGGAGTCGGTTGCTCGTTCAAGTCTTGGATGGTTGTTAGAAGCGTCTTAAGGTATAAAAATCTTTTTGAGGTATATTCCCGATAGACACCTTGGGTGTGTCCCATGTGTGGTTGTATTTTGGGTTAATCCCAGCAGATACCCCAGGTGTGTCCTTTCAAAAATTATTCCTGATCTTTTATTCCTAACTTTAGGTTGACACTTTGCAATGTAACCACTAACACTTAAGGTGGGAATTTAGGATTTGACCTAACCACACGCCGTTGTGACTTGAATAAAACAACTATGGTACGAAACCCAGCGATGCAGTTATTGCTTTACAACGAGGGTCAATTGTGGTGGCTCAAGTAGTCAATGACTAATAAAGTCTATCCCTTTGATTTTTCGGCGTGGAGTACTTCGTGTGATTGGTCTGTGGTGGAATTCGTTATCTTAGACTTTGGTTCGATGCCAATCAGGCCATCACTGACTCTTAAAGTGAATAGCATAGGTTGGCTTAACCATGCCGTTGTGATTATATAAGGCACTTATGGTACAAAATAAGACGATATTGTATCCTTTCACAACGAGAGTCAATTGTGGTGGCTTATGAGGTCAATTGCCAATAAAATCTACTATTTAGATTTCTCAGCGTGATATCTGTGGTTTAATCTGGATCTGTGGTCGAAAGTTGGGTTGGCCACATGCATCGTACTGTCATCATCTTATTCATTGAAATTACATTGATATCTGCTATCATGTTATGAACTTGTGATATCCTGTTCTTGAATGGTGACTTGGACTAAGTTATATTTTAAGAAGGATTGGTAGGATTTTTAGAATTTTTTTTTTGATTTTTGGCTCATGGCATTGATGTTACAAGTGAAGATGAAGCTTTTGATGAGGTAGAGAGATTTTCGGAGGAACAAGATTTTGGAGTCGCATGAAGAAGATCGAATTTTTTGTGTACCCTTTTGTTATTGCACTCTAATTGTAATTGTTATCTTCATTTTTTATTAGAACTAAAAAACATAGTTGGAGAAATATAATTATAGCTTTTGTAATATTTATGGAGAAAAATCTAATACTCATGGATGTATTAAATTATGTTTTAGTTACAAAATGACCCATTAGCATAATTCATGCTATTATATATATGTCTTAATGTTTTCGAAATTTTGGGTGTTACAGGCTAATTCACGTTTTTTCCATTGTGTAGTTTTATGTCCATTAACGGAATAGTTTTGGGTTGGATTCAATCCTTCTATAAATTGAATATACGGTTCAATCCAAAACACATATATAAATTTTTTATGTTCCTAAAAAATAGAGAGAGAGAGAGAGTGTGTGTGTGTGTGATGGCGGTGGACAAACTGAGTATGGTGAAGTTGATTTATTAATATATTTGATAAATTTTTTCAATAGAATATGATTTAACAATGATAGTTATCAAAGCTTGAATACTGAATCAAAATTTATCATAGGGGTAATTGTATCATTCATCTTAACTCATCATTAAATGTATCACAAAAGCACTGATAGAATGGATAACTCATAAATATATCACTAATATATAAATGTATCATTATATATAAATGTATCACTAATATCACGAGTGATAAATGTATCACTGTAATAATTGCATAACTTACCAATGATGATATGATGAATGTCGAACACGTAATAGGTAAATGTATCACTTATTCTAATTCACAAATTCTTGAAGCGCTGATAAATATATAATTGATTACAAATTGATAACTTATGATTCTATTATGTGTCCAATGAAGCTATGATAAATGGACAACATATTACGTTACTGACCAATGAAGCTCTAATAAATGTCGAACACGTATAAATTTAAGATTTATTGGTGCTAATATATTTTTATTTGTTAGCCTTCATTTTCGTTTTTAGTGTTTAAAAGGTTATAATCTTAAAATCATGAAGAACTCTAATCCGGCACATGCTCCACAACTTTAATAGACAACACTGATAAATTGGAAATCAATCACAACCATTTAGGAGTTGCAAATCAGAATTACTACTGTGATACAAATAACAAAACGTTTGCTAACATTTATCAGTCACAATCATTTGTTTGTTGTCTCTTAGTTTGGAGCCAAATTTCAGCCTCTGCATAAGATTGTCTATCCCTGCTGCATCTTGTTTCTTCAGCCACTTTTGATAGAGTTCATGGCGCCATTCATTATCAATTGGCCTATCAACATATTCAGTTGCTATGAGATCATTAAGTTCCTTGCAATCATCAATGTCTTCATCTTCTTCATTTTTTTGGAAACGCAATAGGTCATTCTCATTGTTATCTTCTTCCACAGCTTCATCATCAACGAAAGCCTTTACTGGATCACCTTTTGGAGAAGAGCATCCTTTATTAGATTTACATGGGTCTGGATCAATTTTCTCCTTGTCATTGTCCTCTTCCTCAGAAGAACTGCCAAAGAAAACAAAAACCATTTTTATGGTTGCCACCAAATTGGAAGCGGACTTAATTTTCACTCTAGCAACTTCCAAACTTGTAAAAAATTGAAGAAAAAAACTTTTGCTGCGACTACTACATGAATAACAAGTAGCTATGATGCAAGGAAGTTTGGCGACCGTGAGGCCACAAATTAATGCTTCAAAAACCTAAAAATTTAATAAATCAGATCTGAAAACTAATATATTAGAAATATCTTTGAATATATACGTGTCATTAGCAGGAGCAGAATCAATCTTCAGATTCATTGCAAGGAGAGATGTCTCCAAAACTTCTTCCAAATGACTATTATCCTGGTCATTAGATATTGAATCCTTCACTTTACTTGTTTGGGAATCACAAAACAGATCCTATAACAAGCGAATGATAAGCAAAAATTTATGAAGTTGCAAGTTCTTGCAAGAATTATAACTTCCTTGCAATTTTCAAAAATTTGGGGAAAAACATACATGAGTATCATCATTTAGTGTTTAAAATGTTGCAATCTTAAAATACAGCACTTATAAATTTATCATTGATACATTTGTTAACAATAAACGCGGACTGATACATTCTAAATTAGTGAATAACTCACAACCTAACTTCCTACATCAACTAAATAATGCATTTCAAGTGATACAAGTTAATGATATAAAAGTGAACTCATAACATAATTCCTATATCAGTTTAATGATACCAAAGTGATACATATATCAATACCCAACTCAATCGATGAAATGCAGCAACTGATACATTCTAAATCAATGAAGAACACACAATTTAAACTCCTCCATTAACTAAATGTTACATTTCAAGCGATGCATTTCTCAATAAATAATGCATTTTTCTGTCGATTAAAAACTTTTCCTGTAAACCAGTGGAAAAAAATGATGCATTTTAAACAATAAAAACCTCCATCAAACAAATGATGCATTTCAAATCAAAAAGTAAATGATACATTTCAAAATCATGAAAAGCGTAGTTACATTATACTATCAACATATAAATTCATAACCGGGTAAAAATGACAACGTTTAAGATGATTCAATCTCCAAAAAACCCCGTAACATGCTCACCCAAAGTGATACATTAATTACAATCGTTGCATTTATCATTTTGTAAAATTGCTGCATTACCCAACATACAGAAATAAAAACAACTGACACACTGTAATCATTACGTACTTAGTTTGATTTCACTATCACAACCCATAAACACACACAAAAACGAAAAAAAAAACCAAAAAACTAACACAAGATTTGAAATGTGGATGATTGAAGGCCAACAATCCTCTAGGAAATCGTTCAATCTATTGCAAAAACGATTTGAAGCCTGCCGGAGTTGCGCCGCTGGGTTCTATTGCATCGATTCGTATTTTGAGAGAAACATCCGCATCTCATTAGGGTTAGTGAATATCGGTTATCACACTTGAGTAAAAACGAACTGGAAAAGGATGGTCTCCGCAATAATCTCATCATTCCATTCGTAGCCGATTTCAATTCAAAAAAAGCGGAATGAATCGTTACGCGAATACTCCACTTCGAGATTATTGACGTGTCTTCTTCTCAGAATTTCAGAATGAAGGGTATTTCGATAAGTTCTCATAACTTTAAGACTAAAACTCACAAAATTTAAACCAATTGACTAAAACTTTATTATCAGTTGATAATAAGACATCTACTTAATTTACTATAAAAGAAAAGATTTAAAGTATATAAATTTAAATTACACAATCAATCATAAATTACTAAAGTTTTGACATAAGAATGTATATTACTTTTATATTTTGTACAAATTTTAAAATCTTACAAATTTATATTGAGTTCTATAGTATAAATTTGTACAAATAGGCCTAGTTTATTTTGAGATTTTAAGCCAACCTATTATTCTTTTGACTTAAAGAATTATAAACCTTTTTTTGACTTTTTTGGCAAATTTTGTGTTTTATCTTTTTTTGCTTAAATAGTTTTTAGCCTTTTAATTAATTAAAACATCTTTATACAAATATTACAATTTTTAATATTCACGTTTATTTTTTTTATAAAAATTATATTTTAAAACTTTTCTCATTGAGATCTATCAAATAATATTCTTATTAACATATAAAATTATATAAAAATTAAAAATTACAACTGTTTTTATTTAACTTAAAACCATTTAATTAAAGTCGCTTTTAAGTTATGATTTAACGTCTTATTGTTTATTTGGCTAAAAGTTAGTTCAAATTAAATAAATTTTAAAATTTTAAACTACTTTAAAATTAGGGATTGATCTTCAACCCAAGCTTTTTTAACTTTTCCGCTCAAATCTAAAAAAAAATCAATATAACCCATTTGACCAAAAAAATAAAAAAAAATAAAAAAATAAAAAAACTAAATTTCAAAATACTCTATTTAATCTCATATCCCATTCTAAAATTATATCAGTATTAGATTACTTATTTACTATTAATGTCACATAAACCCATATATATATATATATATATATATATATATATATATATTGTTATAATCAATTATATAACAACAAAACTGTCAATTTGAAGAAAAGTAAACAAATAATTTTTTACACAATTAACTAATTTTAAAAAAATTAATTTGCTAAACAATCTTTATTAAATCCAATTTATTAAAAATTAGCTATTAGTCATGTTGACAATTAACAAAGAAACTTCTTATTTATATAGAATCGATTGGTAACTAATTTAAAAGTTAAGTTTTTTTTTTTTGTAAAAAAATTAAATTAAATCTAAAGTAAGTTGTTTGATATTAATAATTATATATAATTGGTTGTGGTAGTAAATAAATTATAAATAAAAAATATTATTGTATTTTAAAAGTGGTGAGAATTTGAATAGAATATTCTAAAAATTTATATTTTAATTTAATTTTTTAGCTTTTTTAACTTTTTTGCTTTTTTTGTCAAACATATAAACTTAACTTTTTAGCATTTTTAACTAAAAAACTAAAAAACTAAGATTGCCATTCAAGACTTTAGTTTAGCCCGATTGGCAACACAAATTTTTTTTTTCAAATTAAAATATTAATTTTTTAAATATTTAATTTAAACTCTCATCTTATTCTAAAATACAATAATAACTTACTAACTTATTATTACTATTGCGAACTATATAATTGTTATTATTAATTATATAAAAGATTAATATTAACTAATTCGAACAAATTTTTTAAAAACCTGCCTTTTATCCAATTATCAATTTAAAAAAAAATGAATTAAAAACTAATTTTACAAATAATTTACTTTAAATTTAATTTAAATTTTTGATTAAAACATTAAAAAAACCAAAATAAAAAAAACTTTTAAAACTAGTTTCCAGGCCCTTAAAATTAGTTAAGAAAAAGCTGGATTTTAAGCAAAGGAGGCCAGGCCACAAACGTCATACATGACAATGGAATAAAGATCTTTCGACTTTAATAATTCACGGTGACTAGATCGGTACGATCGCAGCATAGTACCGCCACAAGTTTGGCAGACACGTGGCGGTGCAGCAGCAAGGAGTTGTATTTAGCCGCTTAATATCTAAAGTAATTATAATTTTAAAATTAAATAATTAAAAAAAATTTAATAAATATTTTATAGAAAAAATAAACGATCACACGTGATTTTTGAAAAAAAAATGAGGAAGATAAAAATAATTTAAAATTTTAAAAAAATTCACCTATTAGTGTAATGTAAGGTGCACATAGGTTAGTTTGGTTCGATTTCGTACTAAATTTAGGACTGAACCAATTTTTATCGATTCTAATTTTTAAATTCAGAATCAACCCAATAATAACGTAGAACCAAATCAAACCAAACCAAACCAATAAAAATCGGATTGGTTCGGTTTGGAACCACGGTTCTATGAATTTTAAAAATTACTTTGTAAGCATGAAAAAAATACTATATATAAGTTTTAAAATTTTAAAATGAATAATAAATAAAAGTTAAGACTCATATATTATAATAAAAATATGAAATAAAAATTTAAATAATTATTTTACAATTCATTTAGTAAAAGAAATAACAAATATCTAATAAAAAAATTCATAAAAATAAATGACATATAAGAAATAAATAACAATTAATAATAATTATATAATTTAATGACTCTTTTTTTCTAATTTGTAAAGGTAGAAATTTTTTTATTTTTTTATATAAATTTTCCAATAATTATATATGTAATCTAATTGTTAT
>JAOTRH010475494.1:0-26204 GCA_034768845.1 Heliamphora exappendiculata
ATAGGCCGGCCCCTTTGCTCCCGTATGATCCTTCTTCCGTTATTCTCATTAGTAGGCCAATCACACATCTTCTGTCTCCAAATGTTGTGTTTTTATTTTAACATATTAACAGCTATACAATCATGTCTCAAAATGCGCATTCTCAGATTCATATTCTCTGAGATTCTACTCATAAACGGCTGTCAATGTAACGAAACAAACGAACATGGTCGAATATTTAGGACAATATATTTCTGGGTTTGGATCTCCGATGTTCTCATCTGCATTTTTTTCAGTTGAACAAGCAATGCTAATTTTTCTATGTTACCGATATGCTTATTTTTGCGATGCAGGGACCGACATTCGATTGGAGCGATGATGATATCGGACAGAAGGCAGCTCACCTGGCATTGAAGTCACTGGGACTGCCAAACGCAGTGGACGGAACATACGCCGGCAGCATTCACCCTGAGCTGATCCTAGCCTCCGTAGATGCTGCCCCTGGAACCGTACGTGGATGCTTAAGCGTAGAAAATATGCTGTTTTAACAAATAAAAGAGTGAACCAAGAAATTAGTAGTTTTTGGGATGATCAGATGGTGATGGTGATGGAAAATCCTTAAGTGGATGATGAGTAAATTCAATGGTTAGATGGAATTGGGCCTAGTTTTTGTGAAGGTGTTGTCTCCTTACCCTTTTATGTCCTTTTGGGACTTAAATCGGATTTGAGAATGGCAGAGTTTATTTGTTTCTTTTGTTCCTCCTACGCTATCCTTTTCACCCCTCAATTTGTTGGGATTGACTCGAATTTCAATATTGTGGATTTAGCAGCTTTTCTATTGTAGATTTATGAATTTAGCAGCTTTCCTATTATTGTTTTAGCAGGTTCTGTTTTGGTAGTCTCCTATAAATAGAATAGCTAGGGTCTCATATTAGTTGTGTGAGAGTGAAGAAAAAATCAAAGGGGGTAGAAATGTAAGGAGAGATGGAAAAATACCAGGGATACGGGAGTAACCTTTGAGCGGGAAAACGGGATTTGTTTCAGGGCTCGGGTTGTGGGTATCGGGTTTTAGGGTATTTTTGATCTCGGGTTTATACATTCTACAATTATAGGGGATTATCTCTCACCCGTGGACGTAGGCAGGTTGTGCCGAACCACGTAAATTCTTGTATGATATTTTCTTTGGTGTGTGCAACTATTTTTGCTTCTGTTCGCGTTCGGGAATTGGTGGTCAAATCCCAACAAGTGGTATCAGAGCCGACGGTGGATGATTCAAGGCCGTGGTGATTGATCGGAGCAAGATATTTTTTTTGATTTCGTATCGGATAAATCAGAAAACTTTTATTTTGCACAAAAAGAAAAAAAAGGCAGGTGGCGGTGATCTCTCTGATTGTGTGCACAAAGGGGGAGAGATTGGGCCATGTTCTTCTACAAAGTAGTTAGTTAGCTTTGTAGGGCACCCGGGTTGGGGTGCGGGCACCTCGGTGTAGAAGTGTGGGCCATGCTATTTGGGTGTGGCAGATCGACGACAGAATCGACAGCGATGCTAATTATCTTCTTGGTGGTTTGAAAAATTCAAGTCAAGGTGGAGATCGTTTGTCTTACCAGAAGACTACAGGCAAATCAAAAGGGGAAAGGCGTGCAGGTCGAAGATTGCCGACAATTCTTCAAGATGACTGAAAGATTCAAGCCAAGGTAGAGATTGTTGGGATTGACTCAAATCTCAATATTGCGAATTTAGCAGCTTTCCTATTGTGGATTAAACAGCTTTCCTATTATGGATTTAGCAGCTGTCCTATTATTGATTTAGCAGCTGTCCTATTATTGTTTTAGCAGCTTTTGTTTTGGTAGTCTCCTATAAATAGAATAGCTTGGGTCTCATATTGGTTGTGCGAGAGTGGAGAGAAAACTAAATGGGGAAGAGATGTAAGGAGAGATGAAAAAATACCGAGGAGATATGAGTAACCTTTAAGCGGGAAAACGGGGTTTGTTTCAGGGATCGAATTGTGGGTGTCAAATTTTGGGGTGTTTTTGATATTGGGTTTTGTACATTCTACAATTATAGTGGATTATCTCTCACCCGTGGACGTAGACAGGTTGTGCCGAACCACGTAAATTCTTGTGTGATATTTTCTTTGGTGTGTGTAATTATTTTTGCTTCCGTTCGCATTCGGGGATTGGTGTTCAAATCCTAACAGAAAAGCTGCTTAATTCACAATAGAAAAACTGCTAAATTCACAATATTGAGATTCGAGTCAATCCCAACAAATTGTTTTATTTTCTCTATCTTTTTCTCCCAAAATGAATTAGGAAGAAATAGATGAATACGATGACTATGATTTAATTTCCGTGGTTAGTTTGTGTATGTAGGAGTATTACCGTTCGATAAAAACATATTTTTGTTATTAAAATTTTTTTTTATATAAACAATTATAATGGTGTAATATTATGTAGATAATTCATGCACTTGAGAAACAATATTTCATATCTTAAGGCCCTCTGCTAATTACATAAAAAGGCCCTCTACTAATAAAAATAATTTTCTGTCACTGATAGAAATAGTTTTGGTTTAAGTCAATTCATGATCATTTGAGTCCTCAACTAATATATATATATATATTCAGAAGCTTGGTTTTAAAAACTATATCTAAGTGAATTTTAATTAGGAAAATACTTTGTCAATCAATCATAAAATTCATAGAAATTTCATCATGGTCATCCATTTGTATTGAAATTTATGAGTGTGCGAATTCTAGTGCAAATAAATGACTAAGAACTAATTTCTGTAGTTGGTTGTCTCTGTAATTAGTATTATTCTTTTAATTAAGTTAAAACTAAAAATTTAAAAAGATGATCACTGTTGTTTAGAAACTTAGTTGTATTTGCCACATCATTCTTGGACTTGTGTTTATAAAGGATTCATGTCCTCTTCACTTTCTCAATAAATGAAAAGGTTTCCATTTCTATTTTATGATGTTTTGGTACATTATTTTAATAATTTGAACCGTTTCTATTTTATGCAGTTGTCCCAATTACTTTCTCAGCTGGTTGTTGCTAACTTTAAGTCTAATTTTAGTTTATGTATGGATAATTTTCTGGATAAGCTTAATAATAGGATAAGATAAAAGTGGAGAGGGCTCCATTTTCTTAGAAAATGGGGATAAATTGGATCGTTTATAAACACAATCATCCGATTATGCCGCTAAAACTAGAGGAAGACAATTTTGCTGAATGGGTCGAAACTAACTGTGTTCTCTCTTTCTCTTACAAGCTTTTCACGACACTCCCACACTCCTTTTCTCTCTTTCTCCTCCATCTGAGTCTCCCATTTTTCCTCCTCACCACCTCCACCGCCGTGTGTTCTCTCGCGCGGCATCGGCTGGTGATCGATCATCGATCATCGATCATCGATCATCGATCGAACTTCCTTCACCCACCGATTCACTCTCTTCTTCCTCTCTTGTTAATTACGAAACTAATTGATCAATACGGACATGATCGCATTTCCAGACACGAAAATACCATGGAAATTGGCGTATTTTTGCTTCGTCCTGGTCTCGTTCTGTTACATAATTCAGATTTGTAACGCCCAGGACTACGACTTCGGCGGAGATTTGGCGGCTCCTCCGCCGGAACAGAGCACCTGCGACGGTATCTACGTGGCGTACACCTTCTCGTCGCGCGAGAAGGAGTACCCGTTCGTGAAGAACGCGTCGGCGCAGGCGTGGGCGTTCAGCTCTCAGTTGTTGGTGTTGAATGCGGGCGTGGACGAGCTGCAATCGTGGCAGGTTTACGTTGGGTTGCAATACGATGAGATATTGGTGGCCGTCGACGGCGCTGTTGTGGCTGATGCGGAGGACCTTCCGGCAGCCGTCGGAAAGACCGGTGTCACCCTGTCCGGGTATCCGATGACGGATTTGAAAACCGCGATTGAGACGGCCGGGGATTTGACGCAGATTCAGGCGACGGTGGCGTTGACGGGGACGCAGTTTGGGTTGAAGAAAGGAACTCCAATGCCGAAGACGATACGGCTTGTGAACGACGGATACAAGTGTCCTGCACCAACTCGTCACAGTAAGACCTGTGTTTCCCCTCGCTTTTTAAGTCAAATTTTTTAGCTTAAAAATAAATAAAAAAATTTATTTAATTTCGGTACTTAAAAAAAAGTCAAGTTATTTTTATTTTTTTTCTCACAAAAAAAAATCATAATTTGACACTTAATTTTTTACAAAAAAAAAACTTAAAAACTTAAAAATCACTAAAAAATTAATTCAAACACAAGCTAAGTATATACCGATACCAGTCTCGGAAATTAAATATTATATTAAAAAAATATAGAAAATGTCAGATTAAATGTTCTTCTGTCTACGATGTGAGCACAGGGCAAAACCCAAAAAAGTATCATTCCTATTAAAATGTGATCTACATAATGCAAAATTAAATTTTGACCACCCATTTTGAATTCTTTTATGAGTAAGCAGGATTTCTGTTTGTTTTTTTTTTTTACAGGCAACACAATGAGCATTTGTTGTCGCAAGAACCCAAAATTCAAGTCAAAATTGGTTGCAACCAAGTTCATGCCTCGCCAATACGGCGATCTGTCCCTCACCTACGACGTCCTCCAGGCCTTCGACGGCAACTACCTGGCCCAAGTAACCATCGATAACTTCAACCCCCTCGGCCGCCTCGACCACTGGAATCTCACTTGGGAGTGGATGAGAGGAGAGTTCATTTATTCCATGAGAGGAGCTTACACCCACCTTATTGACCCTTCCGACTGCATCTATGGCCCTCAAGGACAGTACTACCAGAGCTTCGACTTCTCCCCCGTTATCAACTGCCAAAAAAATCCGATCATCTCCGACCTCCCCCGCGACAGAGCCAACGACGATAAAGTCGGCAAACTACCCTTGTGTTGCCGGAACGGCACAATTCTTCCCACCACCATGAACGCCACGAAGGCCAGATCCATTTTCCAATTACAGGTTAGAAGCGAATTCAAAAAGTTTAACTCAACGGGTGAATTTAGTATATTTACTTATTAGCTCGTAGATTTTTTATTTTTAGTAATTTTTTTATTATTTAATTAAATTATTATATTTATTAGATTTTTCTTATTAAAACGAGTTAAATAAATAAAAAATTTTAAATTAAAATATAAAAAGAATTTAAAAAAATATAAATAAATATAAATAAATAAAAATAAGTTAATAAATTAAATTTTATATTATTTAAGTTAAAATAAATAAAAATAAATTAATAAACTAATAAGTAACATTTGCTCAGAGAGCGCCCTACGTATATATCAGTTAATCTACAAACTTAAAAATTTAGTCCAAAAATTACGCAAAATTCAAAATAAACAATTTAAATACATGTTAAGTAACTTTTATAAAATACAAATTTAAATCATCATCTTTTAATTTAAATTTTGGGTTTGTTTTTTTATACTAATTTTTGGATTTCTAGACTTTTTGCTTATATATTTAACCCCATTTTTGGGATATATAAGAAGTATAATCTTCTTTTGAAAAAAAAGAAAACATAATTAAATTGTTTAAGATAATTTGTTTAGATTTATTTTTTAAGAGAAATTTAAGTAAAGATCTTATTATCAACTGATAACAGAGTTTTAGTTTTATAGATTTTTTTTTCACAATTTAGTCTTACATAATAACTAACTGACGAAAATGCCATAATATTTTATTTTTGCACATTTCTTAAATTAAGCAACATCATCTCTCTCTATATATATATATATATATCATAATTTGAAATCTTTTTAAATATTAAGAATAATTACACTTACCTCTCATGAGATTTAAGTTTATTACATGGATCTCCATATAGTCTCTGAAATTACACTAACCTCTAATGAGATTTAATTTTAACATTAATTGCACCTCAACTGTTAAAATTTTTGTTGAAATTTAACAAAAATCGCATCTCACACTCCAAAATCATCATTCCCACGTCAAATTTCAACGGAATGGTGGCTTTGGGAAAGGTGGTTTGGGGTGGTAAGAGTGGTTTTGAGGGAGAAAAAAATGGTTTGAAGCGTGGTTTTGATGTGGGAATGGTGGCTTTGTGGTGAGAGGGGCGATTTTCGTTAAATTTCAACGAAAGTTTTAACAGTTGGGATGCAATTGATGTTAAAATTAAATCTATGGGAGGTTAGTGTAATTTTAGAGACCACATGTGAGGTCCCTGTAATAAGCTTAAACATCAGAATAGGTAAGTGTAATTATCCCTAAATATTTTTTAAAAATAGCATATTCCTAAAATCAAGTAACATCTCTCTCTGCTAGACGAAATCACTCGCCGCCATAATATATACAAACAATACATTTTTAAAACTATTTACTATAGACAAAAATCTGATACATTTTTGAATTCACAAAATCATTAGTTTTGATATATGTTTCAACTAAATGTGACCACTAATACATTTATCAATACATGCCACTGATACATTTATCAGTATTAAATATAATGTAAATATACTCCAGTTCATTACGCATATACAATTGATATATTTTTTAGTATTAAGTATTCGTTGCAATATCTTCTTGTAATATAATTTTAAATTGATAAAATGTATTAGTAGTTTAGGTGAGCTGTATGCATTTAGTAATACCATGCAACTGACAATTGTATCAGTGTTCAACAGATAAGTGCTTTTAAAATTGTTCAACATATAATTTGTAACTAATATTTGTATCAGTTGCACACTGATCATATAGAGAATATGTATAAAAAAAATCACCGAATCTTAACAGAACCCTTATGAGGCTGTCCGACACAAAAATTGTATTGTCGTCCCCCATCACGAACCACCTCACCTTCTTCATCTCCACCCGGAACGTTTTCCAAACGATTCGCGTGATCCAAATCGCAGACCAATGCCCTTGTCGGTTCGAGTAAAGGAACCGGCTCGTGTCGCCAGAGATTCTCACCTATGGGAGGCTCTCGTCGGGGTTCGTCTTCACCACTATGTCTAGCCACGCCACGCCGCTCATTTCATCCGGCTTCCAACTCATTTCGTTTTCACTTTCGGGAGGCCCTCGTATCGTCGATCAGTGCCCCTACCGATTCGAGTAAGGGAGCTGGCTCGTGTTGCCGGAGATTCTCACTTATGGGAGGCTCTCGCTGGATATTTCCACTTCAAAAAATTTGTTCAAGTTTAAAACTTTTCTTGATTTTAGAGAGGGAGAGAGAGAGAGGTGAAAATTAAAAATTCTAAAATTTAAGAATTGAAAATTCTAAAATCTTAATTTTTTTATGGAATTGACTTTAATATTACTTTTATGAATTTAAAATTTCTAAAATTTTGGTTAACACAACTCACACAATCAATTACTTTTATTTTGAAAATAAAAATAATCATGTTTTAAATGAGGATATATTAGATATAAAAAGATTATTTCAAATCAGAAAAGATTAAATCTCTTTTAAAAAAATTTATGGGACCAAATTTCTTATGATACCCTAAAAAATGATTAATATTTAAATTTATCTTTTTTTAATTGTTAATATGTTTTTATTTTTTATTTTTAAATTATTGTATTCGAGATAATAACACTTTTTTGGAGTAAATTTAAATTTTAATGGAGAGTATTATAGTTATTTTATTTTTAAAATATAGTGTTTAAAATGTACATGGATTGTTTGTTTTGAAAAAAAATTTAAAAATGATGAACTATTTAAAAATATCAAATACTATAGTTTAAAAATTATTTTTTGGGGTTAAAAAGTTCGTGTTTTATAGATTCCAAACAGAGGGCTTAATGACAGGAGTAAAGTAATAATAAAAATAAAATAAAATCACTAAATGATTATTTTATATTTTTTAGTTGAGGCATAAATTAAAAAAAATAAGTGCATCTGCCCTCCGTTACAGGTGTATAAAATGCCACCTGACTTGAACCGAACTGCTCTGAACCCGCCCCAGCATTGGAAGATCAATGGGATTCTCAACCCAGACTACAAATGCGGTCCTCCGATCCGGATCAACCCGACGGAATTCCCGGACCCAAGCGGGCTCGCGGCCACGACCTCAGCGATCGCGAGTTGGCAAGTGAGCTGCAACATTACCCGACCCAAGCCGAAGCAAGGCCGGTGCTGCGTCTCCTTCTCGGCTTACTACGCCGACCCCGCCGTCCCCTGCAACACCTGCGCTTGCGGCTGCGACGACGACGCGAAATGCGATCAGAACGCGCCGCCATTGCCGCTCCCTCCCGAAGCTCTTCTGGTTCCCTTCGCCAACCGATCGGAAAAAGCCAAAGCTTGGGCGGCGATCGAACACCGACCTCTCCCGAAACAACTTCCATGTCCGGACAACTGTGGCGTCAGCATAAACTGGCACGTCAATACCGATTACAGAACCGGATGGACGGCTCGGATGACGCTCTTCAACTGGGAGGATTATCCGTTCGAGGACTGGTTCGCCGCGATCCAGATCAAAAAAGCTTTTCCTGGTTACCAAAATGTCTACTCCTTCAACGGCACGACGATGCCTCAGCTCAACGGCACTCTCTTCTTCCAAGGCCTGAAAGGTTTGAATTACTTGGACGGGGAAGTGAATGGAACTAATCCGGAGAAGGATCCGAGAGTGCCGGGAAAGCAGCAATCGGTGATTTCGTTCTTGAAGAAACACACGCCGGGAATCAACGTAGCGGGCGGCGATGGATTTCCTACCAGAGTGATCTTCAACGGGGAAGAATGCGCGCTTCCGCCGGAGTTCCCGAAAAAAAGTGGTGGCCGCCGGTCTCGTATTAGTTTCCCGCCGGCCCTTGTCGTCGCAATTGCGACTTTTGTGCTGACGACGGATCGCCCCTCCAAAGTTTTTTCTCACCAGTTCTGCTCCATCTTTTTAGGGTATTATTAGCTTTTTAGGTGTGATCTAGTTTAAGGATACAAAAATTCTAGATACAGTGCATATTATACTTCGTAAACTATAAAGCATTCACAAGTGTGGTTGGCTCCATGTAAGTATTGATATGAAATCCACTATACTTGTGATTATATAGTAATTTATACGGTGTAATATGTGCTATCCGTAGCTGGATTGCTAGCAATATCGGCATTATTTTTGTGTCTCAGCGGTAGAGAGGCAGTGTACTTGTGTGGACAGATTGAGAGAGAACAAGCAAGACCACCATTGCTAATACTGTTCTTAGGGTTACCTTGATTCGGGGGGACAGATGATACGGAGATCATAAAATGTCGAGAGAGACACATTCTACATTTCTAGTAGTTGTTGAATCCAAATGACCATGAACTTCTTTCACAAATTGTCTGATGATGAGAGTTGGTAGTTCATATTTTTGTTGTTCTGGAGGTCTATTGGGTTACAAGGTTTCTAGATTTTGTATGTTCTTCTTCTGTGTCTTGAACCCTATGGAAATTTGATTGATTCAGAATCTTTTCTTGTCCATTTTCTGCTTCCCAATCTTAGAATTTTCATCTTGAATTTGTGTAACGGCGTGAATCATATGTTGATCTCTTTTGCTTCGCACTCTTCTCCACTTCAAAGTAACTTTTTTTCCCCACTAGTACTACATGCACATAATTCACTCACAAACAAATCACATAAATTGGATCTTGACCGTTTAGTACAAATGATGGTCAGAATCCATTTTTCTGTGTTCAAGGGAAGTCAGAAGCTTGAAAAATACCGGCCCACATGGCTTGAACGTCATCCACTTCAAAGGAACTTTCTCATATGGAAATTGGCTCATAAATCACAAGGAAATGTTAGCTATTGATTTCTGTTCTTCGCACTCCTGCCACAAGGTTGACAAATATTGGCCAATTTCAAGTTTGTTCATACTTAATGGCAATGTTTTCAAATTTCAACCTAGGAAATGAAAAAAGAAATAAATCAAGCAAGACAATGCTAATCAACGTGAACTTGCACAAAATATTATTGAAACCCGTAAGCTAAAAACCTGGAATGGGTTACACTTGCGAGTTGTGAAGAACTGACCCCTTTATGGTTCACTTCCTCAATGCAAAAATTGGATAAACTCTGAACTTGCTTCAAACTTCTGAATATATGATTCATTCTTGATCTTTCCTTTCTTTTATAAGAGGATGGTTGCTGTATGCCTGAGGGTTCATGAGGAGACTCCAAATATTCTCAACCTTCTTTCAATGATGCCTGCCATTGATATGATGACCTTTTCCCTTTTTCTTTCTTTTTTGGCAGGGTGGATAGTGGGGAAAGGCTAAAGGGGACAAGGAAGACGTTACAATTCGGGCTTATTTTTAGATAGAATCTAATTGAAAAAATGTAAAAAGAAACTTCCAAGAACTATGTCACCGTTATTGGTACAAGGTAGAATTTGAACAAACGAACTATTTTTCTTGTATTTGATCGAAATATACAGTAACAACAACGGGTGATGAAATTAAGTGTTCCATATAATGCCTTACAAAGAATGTTCTGGATATACAGGTTATGCATAAGTATTTAACATACAACAAATGCTTCCACCAACATGTATTTTATGGATGGAAAGAATCCAATACGTGAATGCTGAGCCGAGATCTGCAAGGAAATATATTATCTTCTCTTCCAAATCAATTCATAGTGTGCAAAAAACACTTCCTCAATGCAAAAATTGGATAAACTCTGAACTTGCTTCAAACTTCTGAATATATGATTCATTCTTGATCTTTCCTTTCTTTTATAAGAGGATGGTTGCTGTATGCCTGAGGGTTCATGAGGAGACTCCAAATATTCTCAACCTTCTTTCAATGATGCCTGCCATTGATATGATGACCTTTTCCCTTTTTCTTTCTTTTTTGGCGTGGTGGGTAGTAGGGGAATGCTAAAGGGGACAAGGAAGACGTTACAATCGGGCTTATTTTTAGATAGAATCCAATTGAAAAAATGTAAAAAGAAACTTCTAAGAACTATGCCACCGTTATTGGTACAAGGTAGAATTTGAACAAACGAACTGTTTTTCTTGTATTTGATCGAAATATACAGTAACAACAACGGGTGATGAAATGAAGTGTTCCATATAATGCCTTACAAAGAATGTTCTGGATATACAGGTTATGCATAAGTATTTAACATACAACAAATGCTTCCACCAACATGTATTTTCTGGATGGGAAGAATCCAATACGTGAATGCTGAGCCGAGATCTGCAAGGAAATATAGTATCTTCTCTTCCAAATCAATTCATAGTGTGCAAAAAACTCTGGTAGATTAAGCCAAAAATTCATTTGCTTCATTCCAAAGTGAAGCTTTAGGTTCAATTTCATGTCTTCTTGGCCTGCAGTACACAATAGTGTCAATAGCCATTAACGACAATTTCTCTCATAAAGGAAAATGTTTCAAAAGCGAATGAAATTTATTATCAGAAGTCATTAATGTCCCAACGCACATTGATTTCTTGCAATTTAATTTAACAAGCTTCTTCCTTAAGATAATTCATCGGATATAAATAATTGTGAACCAAAGATCTTATTTGATTTGTCCAGTGATATATACTACCTAAAACAAAAACAAAAAAAATTAAAAAGAAACCTGAAGGTTGACTTTTGTGAATGCAACTTGATAGAGTACTTAGTTTTTAGTCTTGAGGTGCTATTATAATTATATCGTGGTGTGTTTTTAATATAAATAGGTGAGAAGTAAATGGGATATATGAGGCCTCATTATTCTTTGCCTAATTCTCTATTATTCTCTCTTTCTATGTTCTTGCTCCCTCCTTTCAGTCCTAAGCCACCATCTTACAATTCAACTTGGTATTAGAGTACACGATCCTCCTTTCAATCCTATTTTATAATTCAACTTAGTATTAGAGCATACGATCCTCCTTTCAATCATAAATCTCTATTTTACGATTCAATTTGGTATTATAGCATACGATCTTGTCCTTTTTATAATAGAATAGATTGCCTAGAAACTATCGGGAGGCTAGCGGAGTGGTGACATCAGCATCCCCAGCAATTAGAGCATACGATCCTCCTTTCAATCATAAATCTCTATTTTACGATTCAACTTGGTATTAGAGCATACGATCTTGTCCTTTTTATAATAGATTAGATTGTTTAGAAACTATCGGGAGGCTAGCGGAGTGGTGACATCAGCATCTCCAGATCTCCAGCATTTATTCATGCTAATGTCTTGCTGAGGTCAGTGACAGGTCGCCGTTCTTTGCCGCCTGCACCTCTTGATTCTTCTCAATCTCCTTGTTATTATAGTGATTTTAGCACAATTTTTTTGAAGATATCTATTTTTTTATTTTATTTTGAGTAGTAGTTAAGTGGGGAAGGGGGATGGGGACCCCAGGGTTCGAGCCTTGGGGGCATGCGGGGCAAAGGCAGCTCCGGGCACAGGAGCTAGCCACCACATGTAAGATATCTGAAATTCTTCTCCTATTTTCAACCTTTTTCGGATCTTAGCGGGATTTGTTTTCCATTTTTCTTTTTTTGTTTCATATCTGGTTTGATCTTATTTTAGATCTAGTTTGCACTTCATCGATCTGGTTCTCAAATATGGATTTTTCGATTTGGTTTTTCGGATCTAGTTTTCAATCATGCCTTTCGATCTCGTTCGGCGATTTCAATCTCGATTTAGCATCTTTAGATTTTTTAAATATTTCTTCGAAATATGAAATCCTAACCATTCAATCTTCTTTTTTAAGCATTAATCACTGTTTCTGGATGCTGAGATCTGATCTGTGAGGGCCAAAATTGCTTCTAGAGACCTCGTTGGGTGTCGATTAGGTGTTTGAACTTGCTTGAAGTTGTTTTCTGCTCCAAAATCCAGTCGGGAGTTGGTTTTTTCCCTTGTTTGGCTCACACAATCTGTTTGGGTTTGCTTCAAGCAGCTTCATTTCATGTTGTCGTGTTCAAATCTACTCCCAGGAGACTTGTTTTGATGTTGCTTTGGTTCATCGTTGATGATTTGATCCAGAAAGTTATTTGGTTACTATTGACTTCAGTTAGTCTATTTTTTTTGACTTCATCTCATATAGCTGAAGCAAAGACTTCTAATAATTCCATGATGCTCTCACTACTCAACTTAGTGAGATTGTTTAGACATTGCGTGATGTTTTACCTCCCTCTTCTATTACTACTTTAGCAAATTCACGTAATATTGCATGTGCGGTTCTTGCACCTCCATCTTAGGTCCTAGATTCTAGCACCAGTTCTCACATGTCTGGTAATTCATCTCTTTTCTCTAATTTGCCTCTTATTAAACATCATATAGTTTTAGCTAATGGCTCATCTCGACCTGTTCAAGAGCAAGGTATTTTTCATCAATCTCCTTCTTTAGCTTTACCTTCTAGTCTTTAATTCGTGACTTTTTCTTTAACTTGCTTTCAGTTAGTCAATTAACTAAATCCTTACATTGCTTCATAACCTTTTCTCATACTTGTGTCTTTCAGGACCTCAAGACGAAGAAGATGGTTGGTTTGGAGCATGAGTAAAATGGATTTTATTATATTGATGTTGATTCTAGTTCTTCTTCCAGTCCCCCATCGGTCTAGAGTGCTACCATTTCACCTTTTCAGTGACATTTTCGCTCAAGCCACTCTTATGTGGTTAAACTTATTCATAATTTGTATTGTGTCAAGTTTGGAATGTAAAACTTGTTAGTTGGGCAACATCACCGTAGTTCCTTTCCCAATCGTACTCATCGTTGGATTCCAAGTCTTTTGATGTTGTCCGTGTAGACATTTGGATTCCTTCTCAAACTTCAAGTACTAATAGATATTCTTACTTTGTTATTTTTATTGATGATTAGTCTTACACGACTTGGTTATTTTTGTTAAAACACATATCTGAATTACCTTATGTTCTCTCTACGTTCTATAATAATATTTTTACTCAGTTTGGCAAATACATTATAGTTATTCGATCTAATAATGCTTTAAAATATATGCAGCCAGCTGTTGATTCTTTTGTGTTGATCGTGATATTATTCATTAAACGACTTTTACTTACACATCTCAACAAAATGAGGTTTGTTGAGTAAATGCATCGTTATTTGTTTAGATATTTGCTCGTACTTTATTGTTTCACGCACAAGTACCAAAAATACTTTTGAAGTGACGCCGGCCTTACTGCTTGTTATCTAGTTAATCCCATGCCTTCTGTTGTTCTCAATCTCTGGTCCCCTTCCTCTTTGTTATATCCTATCTTCCTATCTTTTCCCCTCACTGCTCGTGTTTTTTGTTGTATTGCATTTGTGTATGCTCTTGATATAGGTCATGATAAGTTATCTCCTCGGACTCGTGCGTCTTTTCTTGGATACTCTCATATTCAAAAAAGAAATCGATATTATCATCCAAAGTCTCGACGATGCTTTATGAGTGCCAATGCGACCTTTGAGTCACTCCCTTCTTTACTTCCTTAGGTAAACAACTTTTTGATGATCTCGTCTATTACTGTAAGGGAGTGTCTTTCTGTTCTCCTACTTTCCTTTACCTCTCCTTATGCCTCTCCCTTCCTCCTCTAACCTACTTTTGTAGTTTATCAATGATCTCGAGATAAGTATGTCATCTTGTATAGCCTGGACTCTTCTTCTCCGATTGAGGTTCCTGTCTCTTTGGCTCTATTTAATTATACTGGCTTACCGATTGCTTTGCGTCGAGATAAACGTACTTGCACCTAACATCCTATTGCTAACTTTGTGTCCTGTGATCGTTTGTCAATCTTATCTGCACTCCTTTACTTTACCTTGTTGTCCATTTCTATTATTTCTTCTTATAAACATGCTGTGTCAATGTCTAGCTAAAAACTTGCTATAAATGAGGAAATGAGTGCCTTTATAAGAATCAAACTTGAGAGCTTATCACTCTTCCATCTGAGAAGCAAGTAGTAGCATGTCATTGGGTTTATACAATGAAGTACCTTTCAGATGATTCTATCAAGCACCTTAAGCACGTTTGGTTGCTAAGGACTATACTCAAACCTACGCTATTGATTACTTGGAGACATTTTCTTCAGTAGCTCGCCTTAACTTTGTCTGAATACTTTTATATGTTGCTGTTAGTTGCTCTTAGCTCTTGTAGCAACTTGATATTAAGAATGTCTTTTTTATGGCTACCTTCAAGAAGAGGTGTATATAGAGCAACCACCTGATTATGTGGTTGTTGGTGCCAGATAGCAAGTATTTTGTGTGTCGCTTGCATATAGCTCTGGTTGATTTAAAGCAGTTTTCTCGTGCCTGGTTTAATAGATTTAGCTTTGTTGTGCTTGTATGTGGGTTTCAACATTCTACCTCTTATCTTCACTCGTCAGCTAGCAATATTATGTTGATTGTTTACGTTGATGATATCATTATCCTGGATGATGACTTACATGGTATTGTTGATCCATAACGACATTTAGAGCAACGCTTTCATATTAAGGACTTGTGTGTTGTTCGTTATTTTCTTGATATTGAAGTTACTTGTTCCTCTTAGGGTATATCTCTCTCCCAAAGAAACTACGTGCTTGACCTTCTCTCTCAGGCTGGTCTTCTAGGGACTCGATCTATCAATATTCCAATGGATTTTACTGTTAAGCTTAATACTGAATAGGGAAAATCATTTCTAGATGTTGGTCGTTATCGTCGTCTCATTGGGAAATTTATTTATCTCAATGTTACTCGTCTCAACATTACTTATGGTGTTGGGGTAGTTTGTTAATACATGCATGCTCCTTGCCAATCCCACTACGATGTTGTTTGACAAGCGCTCTTAGTCACGGTTTGTTAATCGGACCTCCGATTCTTTGTCTATTGTAGGGTTTAGTGATGAAGATTAGGTCGGTAGTCCTCTGATTGGCGGTCCACCTCTGTTTATTGTACCTATATTGGCAACAATCTAGTTACTTGGCGTACTAAAAAGCAGACTGTGGTTGCACGATTGATTGCTAAAGCTGAATATCATGCTATGGCCCATACGGGTTTTGATATGTTATGGGTCCAATCTCTCCTTCTTGATCTTGGCATTACTGCTCCTGCTCCTATGCAAATGTTTTGCGATAATCAAGCTGTCATTTTTATTACTAATAATCTAGTGTTCCATGAGCGAACTAAGCATATCGAAGTAGATTGCACTTTATCCAGAATTTATTGATGCAGAAGCATGTTGTAACTCCTTATATTCGTTTAGAAAATCAACTAGGCGATATCTTCACCAAGTCATTATCTCGAACTTTGTTCAATCACTTCTCTTTCAAGATGGGCATGCTCGACATCTATCCTCCAGTTTGAGGGGGAGTGTTAGAGTATTTAGTTTTTAGTCTCGAAAGTACTATCGTAATTATGTCGTGGTGTGTTTTTAATATAAATAGTGGTGAGATAAAAAGGATACATTAAGCCTCATTATTCTTTTCCTAATTCTCTATTATTCTCTCTTTCTATCTTCTTCTTCCTTCTTTTCAATCCTAAATGACTATTATACAATTCAACTCAACTCTTGATGCATAAAGTACAAAGGGCAAGTGAAGTTCTACAGATGTGGGAGATGGGGGGATTGAATCCAAGCCTCTACTGCAAAGGGGATAGTTAACCACTACAAAGCAAAGCAATGTCTATCTGACATAACAACTGAATATATTTCATTCCACTGTGAGGTCTGCATAAAGAGACTAGTGGGCAAATCTTTTCGCATGTTATGTCCTCAGAATAGAATTGGTTGAACTTGTAATCTAAAATTAAAATGCATTTGGGCTCATATGTAGATGCATCCATTGAAAATGAGCATTCAATAAAATAGACATGATGTACCATAGTAATTGCAGCTAACATATCATCTTGCAACTACTCATGTTTCAATAATTATATTGGTTATGCTTTGTAACTTTCCAGAGCATCATTGTTCCACCAATAATTGCCCACTATAGATTATTGACATGTTGAACCAAACAATTAAAAAAATATAATCTACCTTTTTTAGATACTTCTTGTGAAGTTTCATAGCCCCACTGCATGCTTTTTTGGCATCCAGATTTCCAGTTATGTCATTCAATATCTATGGAGAGAGAGAGAGAGAGAGAGAGATGAGTGATGTAAGTTGACAAGGTGAAGCATAAATAGGAAATGTCTACTAGTTAAATGAACAAAGAATGGCATTGTCAGCATCCAGTTACTGATAAGATAGGTTTAGCCTGTCTTTTGCCAGGGTCCCTGTGTGGTTGCTATTTCAAAAATCATTTTGCAGAACATTTTTCGAAAACAAAAAACATTCATTGTTTTCATATCGTATTCATTTTAGGTGGAAATAGTTTTTGAGAATTGAAAAACAATATTTTTGGAGTTTTATGAAAGTTTAGTTGTTTAAAAAAAAAAAACTCATAATAAGTTTTGAAATTTGTTTGTCAAACATGGTTTAAAAATAGAAATACAAAAATCAAAGACAAAACTGATAACAAATTAACACTTCCCTGGAACCAAGACTGTGATATACGGTCAGGACTTTAGCAGGAACAGGTACATTAGCCTCATGGACAGTAGCTCCATTTTCAACAATTTCTATAGCATTAAAATTTCACATCAAACTGACCTTAACCACATCATCCAGGCCTCGGGCCTCAGTCAATAACTTTGAACTTCTATCTTTCAAGACACTGGCAACAAGGAAAACAGAAATTGGTAGTGGTTGCTCCGCATTTTTTGCTCCACTTTTCATATTTTCTCTCTCATACTTCCCACATTGGCGAGTTGATTTGGGTTTTCCTTTAGATCCCTCAGCATTTTCAGTACCTGAATCAGGGTCCTCATATATAGAGAACAAGTCAGGGTCATATTCCAGAGCCCACATCATCTGTTGAGTTCAGAACCACAACCGAAGTCCATTATGAAAAACCAGCAGATTTCTCATTCAAAAGCCCAAGAAAAAGGAGAAATGAAGAAGAATACTATACATAGTACAGAGATCGTAAATGCATTAGTAGAATGGAATGGAAAAACAAATTCACAAATAAGAGCAAAAAGAGGAAATATAATATCCATATCTTTGTTGACATAAATTTCCTTCACACATGCAACAAAAGTTAATACATAAAATATAAGGAAAATAACCAAAAATATTTCTTTGGAGAGATGGATATGCATTGTATGACCCTTAACAACTTCGGATTTTGGAACAAGTGGTAATCTAACATACTAACATACTATCAGAGCATAGGAGGTCTTAGATTCAAGTCTCTCTGTTTGCATTTGTTCTCACTTCCCATTTGGTTCTTTCTGTATACGGATGTTTACATCTCCCTGTGCAACATGGTTGCACGTGAGGAAAAATATTAGAGAAATTGATATGCATTGTTTAGCTTTCTTATCTGATCCGTGAGCCTGAAATGGCCTTAGGAAGATGATATGGGAAGATGGTGGACACTAACATGGCATGATAGAAGAGTTGAGCCATTGTACCAACTCATCCTTGAGAGTCTTGTTGGATAGGTGTGATAGACCTTATGAGGTATCATGTCTTAGACAAAGACCTCTCCCTCATGTCTAAGGCTGGTCAGGTCATCTCGAAGGGTGAGCCAAGTAGTACTGAAATGGGGAATTTAACATAGTTGTTAGTTTGTATTCGTCTGAATGGAGGAATTTTACCAGATTTCAACCTTATTTATGTGGCCTACACAACACACACACACCCAACAGAAAAACACAAAAAGAATAAAAAGACAAACATATTTGCACATGCACTTATTCCCAAAAGATAAAAACACCCCTGACCAAAATTGAAACCCACACCTAAGTGAGATCTGTGGCCCTGAACTAAACAAATCAATAAGCATGGAAAAGTCATTACCAAGTGATAAGAAAAAAGAAAGCATAGGATGAAAATATGTTAAGATTTAGGAATCTAGTAATTTTAGCAATGTCTTATATTTTAATATTATTGAGATCTTATATTTTTTCGATAGTGGCTGATAGTGCTTAAATGACTCATCTAAGCTCTCCAATATACACTAGAGAAGCCCTCGTTTGTGTGCTTCTAATAGGTTTTATACAGCTTATGGAGTGCTAGCGTTAGGTGAGACTTATAGGAGAAAATATGAGAAAACAGAGGAGAAAAAAGGACACTGATCCATTTCATCTGAACGGTTTCATACAAACCCAAAAGCAACTAGATGTAAAACTGGGAAAAATTGTTGCGAATTTAAATCAAGCCATGGCGTTGTAGAAGTTGTAAAAGGAGGAAATGATTTTGAAGGGGTTGGGAAAATTAGGGTACAAGAGACGAAGACAAGAGGCGGCTGACGAATGAGGTTCCGAGGATGATTTCCTCTTCACATCTCATGGAGTTCGCATGCATCATGAGCAGCTAACTTCCTTTCCTCCTAAGGTTTGATGACACCCTAGCTGAATGATTTAGAACTCTGTGTTTGGCTTTTGGTTTTCTTTAAAACGATTCAATGTTTGTATAACTCTCAAACATTGATTTCAATCAACAGTTTTCCTACGTTTAATCTAGTTATTGTGTTTGTTTTCTGTGACTGAGAATACAAAGTTATGCAAAAGTTTTTATTGTTGTATGTGATTAAAACATAAGATAGGTTATTCTGCGATAGGACGGATCGTGTCAAGTTCATTTAGGATGATCCGTGCTCATCAAAGATAGGTTATGCCGGGTTTTAATCACATATCCCTCTTGACGACTTTGTTAGGGCTTGTAGCAAGAACGAGCCTTAATTGAATCATGCAAAATTTACATGTTTTAAATTACGAGGCTAGGGTAGATTCTAACCCTAGGTTTTCTCTATATTAGAACCAAATTCTTTATTGCTTTCGTTTTCTTTTCATCAAATCATAACAATCTTCACTCAAAATCGTTTTTCCGAATTGAATCAGAATATCAGTCATAAATCTACATAACTCAGACATATTGTCCCTATGAAACGACGTACTGCCTTAACTGCTATTCTACAAAGTAGTTGTCAGTACCAGTTCTAAATATTTATTTTTGGCTCGTAAACGATGTGACTAATGGTAATTAAGATTTTCTTGAATTGTAATATTTTATTTTTAGTAACCTTATTAGGGATTTCCTAGATACTTATAAATAGGCTATTGTATAGGGTTATTCATACTATGATATCGAGTGGATGAGTTTAAGATTGATATTGACATCAAGAGGTATTTTTGATTGTGGCATTTTTTTTATTTCTTTTATTTAGATCTTTTTCTAGCATCGAGTGGTATCGGAGCAAGATGACGATCCACAGCAATCAACTAGTTCTCACCAACCACTGTTGATTTTTGACACCTGGTCCCACCATTGTCATCGATGAAGACCTTCGACATTGTCTCTCAACACCACAGCATGTAGCGCAATAACTTTGCTCTTGTCTCGCCCCACCACCGACGCCACTATAGCACCCTCGTCCAGCACCAACGATAGCGTCGACACCCTCTTTTGTTGTCAACCATTAACGTCCAGAGTCTTCAACACTTAGTTCTTTCTCTTTTTTTTTCTCTCCCTTGCTCTCCGTTTCTGTTTCCACTACCTGCGAACAAACCCTTAACTTCAATTTACAGCCAAATAATCCAACAGTTTTCACACAAACTTGCGAGCAAACTTTACCCCAAATAACCCTTTAATTTACAGCTCAGTCCACATCAGCCTAGCTCTTAAGCCTTTACACTTTCAAGACCAGCCCAAACAAGGCCACCCAACCAGCCTACAATCGTCGCACAAGCCTACATTCTTCATCCCAGTCTGTAGAGGAGCTGGAAAAAAAAATTTACAGCCGCACATTTTTGGAGAGCTTTAATTATTACTTCGCGTTACTACACAACTTTTGGAGCGTCCACAGGTTGCTTGGATCTCAAAAAAGGTCTATTCTCCCTAAAAAAATGAGATTAATATATCTATTCATTGGAGAGTTAGTAAAATTTGCTAAAGGGTCCATGATTTTGTGCGTTCTCATATAAGAATATGATCTCCTTTGACGATAACATAACCACTATCCAAGCCCTCATGAACGCCTTTCACAGCAAAATGGATGCTCTTGAGAAATCGATGAGACCAAAAACAAATGTTTGGCAACAATAGTAACAAAATTCTAATGTCTCTGAGTACTTCGTAAAATTAAAAAATGTATTAAATTTGTCAAGACACTAACAATGATCTATGTTTTGTTGCTAATCACTTTCTTTTTGGGTTACAAGAAGAAATTCAAAATGAGATGTCGTTTTATACCGATTTTGAAGACACCTATGCAGATACTTTAGCTGTTGAAAAATATTTAGAAGGAACAATTCACCCTTATAATTTAACCCATTCTAAGGTGCTTCAATATGAGTTCTTATCAATGATTGAAGAAATAAAATGCAAAGGATTCCAGTTTTGCATACCCAATCAATGGAAACTTCTATCAATTCCATTCATGATAAAACATCCAAGCCTGAGTTTTACTAGTGTTGATCATTTCTCTCCTCAACGAGTTGATCTTGATATTTTGCATATTCTTTCATCTAATGGTAGTAGCACCGTAGATGATACTCTTAACTATTTTCAATATATGGGCTTTGTTGTTACTTGTTACTTTGGTGTCTTAGATACCTAGCCCAATAAAAAATTTCATATCGACATCTTTTGGACGTATTTTAGCCATTCTTAAATTTGGACCACGTGCACATTTTATTGGTTTTTTTAAAATTTTTGAATTTAAATATTGATCTAATGTTTTATATGGAGGACGTGGTACCTAATCGGGGCACTTTGAAGCCTTTTGTTTTGTTTAATAGTGTTTATGCAAACATGGTTACATTCTCACTTCCAGCTCGTGTTTTCCTCGTATCAATTATTTCATAAAGCTTCTCGGTACAACTTGTAGAGGGAGTTCTTCATTAGTTACGTGCTATTATATTTGAGGAAGTGCTTCCCCAACAAGAGTTTCATTTCATCAAATACTTCTTTATTGTTCATAACACTTCGAATGATAGTTTTTCTCGGCCGAGAAGAAATGATAGAAATTAGACAACATAAGATAAAGATATATTAAGATTTAGGAATCTAATAATTTTAGCAATAGCTTATATTTTGATTTTATTGAGATCTTTTACATTTTTGATAATGGTAATTAGAATTTTCTTAGATTGTAATTAGGATTTTTCTATATATTTATAAATAGGCCAGTATGTAATATGGTCATTCAAACAATGATATTGAGTGGATGAGTTTAGGCTTGATATTGAAATTAAGAGGTTTTCTTTTCTTTTGAGTGTGGCATTTCTTTTCTTTTATTTCTTTTCTTTGAGTTCCTTTTTTTTTTTTTTTATAATTCTTTAACAATCTTGTGGCCAGGCAGCATTACCTAGTTTTCATTCCATCAATCTCGGGGCTGAAAGTCATGGATTTAGTGCAGACTTTGTAGCATAATAGTCATGAAGTGGTTGCCTTCAGGCTTCAACCATAGTTTTCAAACAAGACAGCATGAGCTCTTTCTATGCATAAATAGTTAGCAAGACATTATTGTCTTACATTGTTCTTTTGAATCCAATGTTTATCTGTTTCAAGGTCAAATAAAGTTCCTGCCATATTTGTGGTTTATAATAATCAACATCATTATTTAACTATATATTTTCTTAATACGGTATCACATATCAATTTAAGTCAACCCCTCCCCCTAATGTTTTTATTACCCATAATCTTATCACTTTTTCTTACTACTGCATCAAATGGTCTACGTTGTATATGTCCAAGCCACCTTAATATATTCTTTCAACTTGTCCTTAATTGGTGCGACCCTTATCATTCAACGAATATTTTCATTCATAATTTTATCTTTTCTAGTTTTACCACACATTCATCTTAACATTCTCATTTCTGCGTTACTCATCTTATTTAATGATCTTCTTAGTAGCTCAACATTTCGTCCCATATAAAATCGTTGGTCTAATAGTTGTCCTATCAAATTTTTCTTTTAATCTTGTAGGTATCCGTCAATCACATAAAATTCTAGAAGCACTCCTCCATTTGAGCCAACCAACTTTGATTCTATGGGTTACATCATTTGCAATCTCTCCATCTTTATTTATAATCGAACCTAGATAACGAAAATATTCATCTTAGATATCTCTTGATTTTGAATATTTATTTTTTCACCATTAATACTCCTATTACTACTAAAATTATATTTCATATATTCGATTTTGTTTCTACTTACTCGAAACCTTTTTGACTCCAAAACTTTTCTCCATGTTTCTAGCTTAGTGCTAACTTCACTCCTAATCTCATCCACTAAGACAATATCAGTAGCAAACAACATTTACCATGGAATAGCATCCTGAATATGTCTAGTCAACTCATCCATAACTAAGGCAAAAAGATAAGGACTCAAAGGCAATCCTTAGTGTAATTCTACTGTAATTGAGAATTTACTTGTTCCTCCTGCGAGTGATCTAATTGTCGTGGCAGCACCATCATACATGTCTCTTATCATATCAATGTTCCCTTTTGTCACTCTCTTTTCTCTCTAATGCCTACCATATGATATCTTTAGGCACTGTATCATAGGCATTTTCTAAGTCTATAAAAATTATATGAAGATCATTTTTTTTTCTCTGTACTATTATGCTTTTCTATTAATCTCCTTGCTAAGTAGGATAATTAATGCTTTTATGAATTATGTAGCTAGGAGATCACAAGCATACTAATATGTTGCCTTGCTCCTGCTGCATCATTGTAGTTTTTCAGGATTTGGTCTGTCAAGATGTCTTTCTCATGTTGTGTCTAGGTGTCGGTCTATGTCAAGGTACATAGGCAGGAAGAGAACTTTGAAGCTCAGTTTAACAAGTAAATCAATGCTCAAGAATTTCTTGCGCAAATGAAAATCTAGTGAAGTTTTTATTTGCAAGATCATGGACCAGTCATATCCAGGTAAAGGATTTGATTACGTGAAAAAATGTTTTTCATTTCTAGATGTCTAAGACTCTTTTTGTGTTTGGAGTCCTTAGATATGGTTGGAAGTTCCTTGGACAAAACCTAATTAAATTGTGACTCCTATCTCCTTATAATTATGATTTGTTTAGAGTGGCTATAAGTTTGGCTTAGAAGTCGAGATCTTCTGGGATTCTCCTAGTATAAATAGGAGACCCAAATGAGATCTAAAATACCCTTAGAGTGCATACCATCTTTTAGAGAATCATACCACCGTAGAGAGTTCATTCTTGCAAGGAGGCAAAAGAGTTGAAGATGCTATAGTGTTATAAAACTGGATTAAAAACATTCATTGACGTTCTTTGGTGGATTCTGAAGACAATTGGCATTGTGGATTCAATGTATTATTAAGAGTTTGAGGAATGACCTTTGGTGGATTCTGAAAGTCGCAAGCATTGAGGATTCAATGTGGTGTTGATCAAATGCAGCGAACAACCAAGAACATCTTAAGTTCTTGGGCTGTGGATTCAATGTCGCTTTGTAAAATTATCTTGTTACTAATCATAGTGATAGTGCTTGGTTCGCCAGAATTTGGATTGATCCCGTGGTTTTTGCCTGTTAGGGTTTTTTCCATGTAAACAACCGTGAGCCTCTTTTATCTTGTGCGATTGGTTGTTTGGTTGCTTGCAATTTAATTGTATGGTTGTTCAAGACTTATATCCACAGCTGAGCTTTATCATGGATTCGTAGTCCCAACAATTTTTTCAAAGACAAACTCTCATCAGAACAATCAAACAAAGTTTATGTCCAGTTAGAACTGCTTTTTTGAATTTTCAGATATAAATAGAGCAAGACCACACTAACAGCTAGTTCTAAGATAATGGGGGGGGGGGGGAGGAGACAAGAAAAAACCTAATTTCTTTAGCAAGAAGAGAAGAGAACTCTAAATTCCAAGAGAACCAGAACATAATTCTAGGAAAACCTACCAAAGAACTCAAAAAGCACTTAACGCGTTTCCACTTTCAAAAAATTCATTCTAAATATCAAAAAACTGTAACAGATATTGAATCATACCTCCCAAAGGTACAATGAGTCACCAAACGAGAATTCTCGACGAAACAAAACCATAAGCATTCGGAAAGCAAATAAATAGTCACCACCACCAAGGGTCTCTGCATTCCAAGACCAGAAGACAGACTTCATTTTTAGTACAGCTGACAGTTTCAACAAGAGATGTTCAACCAAGAAAAGAAACTCATAATGCAGTATTTTGAATAGAATAAATGTAACTGTGAAGATGGATATAGACCTAGAAACAAAACAAATAATGAATCAAAAGAATATGAATACCCTTAATAAATTGTGATAAGCAGGAATGCTAATTATCACTCCTGAATAACAACCTCGTAGTTCAAATCTGTTCCAGCATAATATGGGTAACTGGTATTGTTAATAGTCTAGCTCCAGTACACGTGGATAAATTAAGAGGAAAAGAAGAGGGCATTTGTGCATCTAAAACAACAAATCAAGGCAGACTTAAACATCATTGTCAGATCGTGGACCTAAAATTCCAAGAGTATCCTAAACATTTAGTGGGCTCGTTCTTGGATTTAATTTTCCCTGAAATTTTGGAGGTGCCACATATAACTACCTGAAAGATCAAGTTCGGGAAATAAAACGATGAGGTGATACATTCTACTTGGGCTGGACAAGTCCCATCTTTTACGTCAGTTGAATAGTAAAAATAAATTTAGGGTTTGAAGAAAGAAGAAGGAGAAACAGAGAAGAAGAAAAGAGATGAGAAGAGAGAGTTTAGGGAGGTTAATTGACCTCCTTCACCCACGTATCATTTATATATTATTAGGTCAAAGGCAAACTAAGTACAAGAATCCAATTAAGAAAATAAAGTAAAAATATAAAAGAATGAAACTAATAAATTCTCAACACTCCTCAAGTTGAAGCATAAAGATCAAGCATGCCCAGCTTGATAAGTATACGATGAAAAGTAGAGCGCGGCAGCAGCTTGGTAAGAATATCACCAAATTGGTCTTCAGAACGGATATAAGGTGTGGCAATTTTTTTATACAACAACAAATTCCGAATGAAGTGGCAATCAACTTTAATGTGCTTAGTGCGCTCCTGAAACACCGGATTATTAGCAATAAAAATAGCGATCTGATTGTCACAAAACATTCGTATAGGAAGTGGTGTAGAAATGCCAAAATCCCGAAGAAGATAGCAAACCAACAACATTTCAGAGGCAGTGTGAGCCATGGCCTGATATTCTACCTCAGCACTAGAACGAGCCACCACATGTTGTTTCTTACTGCGCCAAGTAACCAAATTGCCACCAACTAGAGTACAATAGCCAGACGT
>JAOTRH010475505.1:0-26204 GCA_034768845.1 Heliamphora exappendiculata
CCGGGCCGAGTTTTGATATTCTCACGTTCACCTATAAACAATAAATGCATTATTAAATATGACCTTAATAAATTTAGTTAGTGCCACCCTCAAATTTTGATATTTTCCATTTTAACTATACAAACAAAAGTATCTTCAAATCTACCCTTAATTCAATTACTATATTTGTTAAAAGACCAAACCCATTTTTAAAAGGAGCTTCTAAATGCACATACTTTTTTGCTTAAGACTAGATGCATTGAGCACTCATACAAGATGTATAAATATGTGTACATATGAGTGTACTAAGCTAAACAATTTGTACATTTATAAGGTCTCTTAAATCTATATTCGGTTTATTAATTATTACTTTACAAATAATAAATCGCATAACACATTATGAGGGAAAAGAGAATCCAAACTTAGGGCTTTCTAAAAGACACTGAAAAGGCAAGGCAAGGACATTGTGCGACAACAAAAAACTGTGGTTGAACCAATCGTCGCAACAATGAGGAACAATTTTCTTGAACTTATTTTAATAAATACAGAAAAATATGCTTTTTTTAAAAATAAACATATTTAAAAATATATTATTCTAAAAGAATATATAACATTTTTTCTCAAAACCCCAACTTTAAACCGTTTTTTCTTGTTTTTTCTTGAGATTAAAATAAATAAACAATAAAGTAGTTAGTTAAAAGGTAACTTTAAGCCAATTATATAGAAACAAAAGATGATTCTTGCTTGATGATTTTTAAAAACTTAAAACAAAAGTCTAAAAGCTAATTTTATATCACGACCAAATGAGCCCAAAGTCGACAAAAAAATGGTGCCCCCAAGCTAAATTCCTGGATCTACCACTGCTTGCAAGGAAAACATGCTTATATGGGTCACATATGGAGATGTGCTTGCTTGGATCCCAGGTTGAGACAAATTAGTACCAGAGCTTTGTTAGAAAATGTGGGTTTTGAATAGTTTAGAATATGATTTTTAACTAACTTTGAAACTAAATATCTTTGGGTTAAATTAATTTATTTAGATAATTCCAAATTTTAATTTGTTTATCTCCATGAGTAGTATAGTCATGGACTTTGTGGTATTCAAAATCATTAATGAGTGAATGAAAAATTAACTCTAAAAGTGTGCCATTAAAGTTGGCAAAATGATGATAACTTTGCCCAATCCCATATTGGTTGGAAGAGTATTGAGTGAGCGGCTTATATAAGCCAAGTGTAACCTAAGGGGTGTGCCCCTTACGGGTACCCAATTTTGTGGAAGGGGGAGGACCTACCCAAGTGTGGGTTCGACCAAAACCCCACGCACACGCACGCGCGCGCCGCCGCCCGACCGGCCGGGCTTAGGCACAGGCACAGGTCCGTGGGTCGTAGGTTTGGGTCGATCCTTATTTTTTTACAAAAAATTTATTTAAAATAAAATTTTGAATTTAAATATTAATTATTTAAATTTTGAAGTTACCGTTACCGAACTGTTGGAGGGTCCGGTTTGGGACCATTGGAAGTCAAACTGATTCGCGTCTGTTGGGCAGTCCAATCGCTAAGCCAAACCGGTTTGACGTCGGTTCGGTTTAATTCGAACAGTCGCCATCAACGCCTATTTAAAGGCTGCCGCTCATCCCATTTCAGAATTCTCTCCCCCAATTCTCTACCATCGTTCTGCTTTTGCATTTCCAATCATCGTTTCCGGCGAAGTTCGACACAGGCTTTGGTTTGCTGTGTGTGCAGTTTGTTGTACTGCTACTGCATACGGCAATCACTTTATCCTGGAGGCAGATGCCCGATTTAACGCAAGCACCAAGGCGGGGAGCAATCTGCCTTAAGGAGACAACGTTGAACGTTGGACCCGATTGCACTGTTTTACTCTTCTGTTCTGTAAGACTGTTCTTTTATTTCATTTCGTTTCCGCTGATCTGTTCTATTCTGCTTTTGAAAAAAAAAAGTTATATTCCTTTTCCGAAATCAATTTTCTTTTTCTGTTTAATTTCGGGTTTTAGTCCTTACATACCGAACACAAATTTTAAAAAACTGCGTTTTATTTTGCTTCTGTTTTACAAAACTATGTTCTGGATTTCCAAATCTGTTTTCTGCTTAATATCTTGCATATGTTAAATTAGTTTTACAGTATAGTCCAAACAGATTATAAGTATTGTGTTTCTGTTTTCTGATATAATCTTTTTGTTGGTTGTTGTATTGATTTAGATTCATACAATTGTGGTTTCAGTATTTATTAATCCGACAGATTGTTGTTATTTCCAGTTTCTCTAAACGAACATGCTTAAGTATGCTCCAAAGGGGATGGTGGCCTTTTAGGAGAGTGGACAGTGGAGGCACCATATCCACATGCCAAGATTTCCTAAGGCATTAGGTCACGACAAACGAGGTGAGGTGAAGGTATTACCAGGTTCATGAACTTGCCCCATATCTCTTAGCGAGTGAAAATGTCAAATGCCTTATAAGTGTGAGCTTTGAACCTACATGGTACAACGCACTTTAAAGCCACATGACTGCAGCCCACAACGAACAATATTGTACTATGGGGTCAAGGCATCACAAATAACGATTCATGGAAATTTGGATGCATCCCAAAGTTAATAATGACATTCGAAGATGAACCTTTATAATGAAAATATCGCCAACCAATCATTATTCACATGCACATCATTGCTCGCACATATAAAACTCATGTGAGATTATCAATCTAGAGTATTAAAGAAATTCACTTTCAAAAGAAACCACAATGGATATGGAAATGAAGCATTGGAAAGTGCAAACAAGGAAACAGTAAAATGGATAATTGTTGACCTATCTTACATGGCCAAGGCCTCAAAAAACCATGAGTCATTATCCTTTGTATTCATTTTTTCTTTTGGTAAATGAAATGTTTTCACATTTTTTTTAAACTTAGATATCGTACATTTAGAGAATTTGAAATTCAAGAACTGCAGATGATGAGAAAATAAAGTGATAAAGATCCAAAATGATTAGTTACATCATTGATGTATTCCAGAATGTTGGGATTTTTACCAATCCCTAGAAGCAAACGAAAACAAATCCATGCACAATAATAAATAAATAAATATCACGCACACTCACAAAAGAGGAACACTAATAATTACGTGGTTTGACACCAAGTTGCTTATGTACACAGGTGAGAGAAAATCCACTATAATGGTAGAGATAATACAACCGTGAGAATAAAAGGACCCAAAAATCTGACTACAGAGTTCCTGCTCAATGGTTTCCTAGTGTCCATGAGCCCCAAGTTGCAATGACTTCCTTCTCATTGATATTTTATTTACCCTTGTAAAATGTTTCCCATAGCAGCACACCATGGGACTGCCTTCCTATATCTCTCATTGAACTTATTGCTGCATTTTAATACCCAACACCCCATAGGTATTTATGACAAAGAAGTTTTGGGATTCTTGCAACTTGCAGCACACTAATTATTATTGACTTTTGTTTCATCCCTGGCTTGCTTGCCAACATGAGCCATCCATTTTCTTTTTCCCATTGGGCCCACATGAGTGGGCCCAGTTCCCTCATAATCACCCCCCCACACGTGGGGTGATTCACCTCGTCCAAACATCAGCAAGTCATCGATTCTGTCACACTCTAGCATGATTTGCATCTCCACATCAAGATGCCTTGCACCCCCCTCATTCTAGTGCCCTCAATCATCCATTCAGGATGCCTTAGATGGTTGTGTTTTAACTTACGTGGCCCAGTACCTTCACCTAGGTGCCTGCAACGCCTAAATCCGGAGTGCCCTCAGGTAGACGGCATGATCTATTATCATTTTGATATCATGTTAGATTGTCGATCACTCTCACATCTAAGAAACATTAGAGAGAGAATTTTATTATTTATATTATCAACAGACATGAATTCTTAAAAAGAAAAAAGAAAAAATTGTACTATACCTGCCATGCTTTCTATCGAGAAAGAATATGGGTAACCAATGGTTGGGTGGATCTCAACAAGAAACTTGAAAATTGCAAACATGGCAAACAAAAGCAGTTACCACATGAAAAATATGCTGACAAACTATCGAGAGAAAGCTAGGCATTCTAAGCATTTGTAACTGGATATGATAAAAAACATCTTTTATCTTTTTTTTAGAATCATACAAATGTTATTGATGTACATTCAAAAAAGATGTTACCTTATTATCTTCATTAGAGAAATGTTCCACACAATACTTGATCACAATCTGACCATTTGGGTCAGTGACCAATGCAGCAGCACAAGGGTACAGAGCTGACACAACAAAGGAAATTTGCTGTTGGCTAGTAATACACTCCAACAATCTCTTTACAACTTGAGCTCTGCAACAACAAGAAGACATCACTAACCATACCAAAACAAAGATAAGTATTTTTTATCCATCTTCTGACAGTAATTTGAACAATAGACGGACCGGGGGGTTAGTGAGGCGACCACACCCCTAAATTTTGAAAAAATATTAATTATTATGGCAGTATTAGACCCAAATATACAAAATTATATAGGTTTTCCCTCTGAGAATTTTTCAAAAAATCTAATATCTGCCTCTTTAAGATCTTTTGAAAATCATTCGCTCCCTATGGGCGTTTGTTTGAACTAAAAGGAAAGCCTGGTACACGAAGTTCCGTGTATGCGGGTTCAGGGAGGGCGTCCGTTTGAACTATCAATGAATAAACAACCAAAACCGTACCCGTGCTGGTTAAGACATATACTTGGAAGTTGAAATAGAGATTTGGTCACCGAGAGGAGAATTCGAGTCCTCTGGCTTTGATTACATGCCTTCACAAGCTTCGAAATAACGAAATTTCCAAATGGGTCCCGCATTAGCTCATCTATATAGTGTATCAACTCCGAGAGAACCATCTCAATTTCTTCCTGTTTTGGGCCCTCTAACTTTTTTTGCAATAACTTACACCCATCTTGATCTATTGCCAGAGATAGCATCTGGCCCTGCAAATCTTCCAAAGAAAAGCAATCCCAATAGTGGGGAAATTTGAGCAAACGCCGAGCAAACGACTTAGGCCTTGAAACAGTTAATCTATCGAACGAATAATCATCCGTAAATCCAAGAAAATGCTGATCAGAATCAGTGAAGAAACTCTTTCGGTAAGAACAGGGCACAATTGGGAACTGGTAGCTGAGTTGATTTCCCGATTGTTTCTTGCGTTGCAAGAAAGACCCATCACGGTCTTGACGAAACCCAAAACAAGAACTCACGCCATCGTCTGCGCGGCGTGGGTCGCTCACAGCCGTTGGATACGACCCAGTCCAAAAACCCTCCCGGCTGTCCGCCGCCATCGTCGGATTTCTGTGGGTCCATCGAAAACCCATCTGTCCATTCACAGCATTTTGAAGCCTCAACCCCTGGAAGTTCGCATCGTCTCGAAAAGAAAGAGGTGACGAACCCATTCCGATCGGATAATTAATCGCAGGGTCTACGACGCCGAAATCGTCGAGGAGGTTCGCCGGAAGAAGCGGCAGTTGGTGGCTACTGCTAGACTCCGAAAGGAAACTAAATTGAGACAAAGTATCTTCGAGTGATTGATCAAACAAGTCATATTTCATTGAGTTGTCGCCGACGAATGGATCATAGTTCTCCGGCAACGAAAAGGGTTGAGAAGGCAAATTTCCAAACGGGTATTGATCGTTGTCCATTTCAGCGGCTCTCTCGGCGACACGATTTCGACGGATCTTTCTGCAATCGATTTTGGAGACGGAAAGAGAGGAAATGGAGAGAATGTGAGAGCTGAGAGTTTTGAGGATTTTCTAGTGAGGTTTATAACAGGTTTCAATTATTATCCCTGGATAGTGATAGCCGGGAGATTTTGGGGTTAACGAGTATTTTGGAATAGATATACATTTGATAGGTGTATATATATATATATATATAGAGAGAGAGAGAGAGAGAGAGAGAGAGAGAGAGAGAGTTGCAGAGGAAGAGAGATTGGGAGAACGAAAGAGAGAATTGAGAAGCTGCATGCAGGTTACGGAAGCTTTTACATGCGGCGCTTACCTTGTAAATGCTTTCCTCCGGTTACCTACCCTGCGGTTTCTGTCGTGACTATTTACTAGTAATTCGGTAAAAACATCTAAATTTAGATATAAATAAAATGATTTTAAATTGAGGAGCTTGAAAATTAAAGATAATGTTAAGGTCCAATTTGGAACAATTGCTTATTTTATTTTATTTATTTTTTAATTTATATTTTTCATCATTAGGCAAACTAAAAAGGTAAAAAAAAATAAGAAAATGTTCATTAGAGATAAAAATAAGTAATATAAAATTTATTTATTAGTTTATTTCTGTTTTTAGTAAGACTTTTTAAATTATTTGATCATAATTTCTATCTAGATAAATCAGAAAAATAAAAATTATAATTGAAAGATAAAAAAAATTATTAAAAACAAAAAGAAGTAAAAACTTCAAAATTTAGCCCAAACAGGAGCAAAGTGAAGTTAAGAAAAATATTATGGACAAAAAAAAGTTATTTTTTGTTAAAAATATCTTATTTTTGTCATTAAATGATTTTAAAGAAAAATTGACCGAACTTGCATACTTATAGATGTTTTTAGACCAGAAGCACCTAAGTGGGTGTTTGGTGCATCGAGATTAAAATTACAACTAAAAATATATAATTATAATTTTAAATATAAATTATAAATATTTTTTTTTATAATTATAGACTTATACTTCAACTAGTACAATTTATGTTCATTTATTTAGAAATAGAAATTATAAGTAAAAAATTATGAGGACAGACTTGTTTGAGTTTTTAAATTTTTGTTGAATTAAGCTAAGAATTAAAGAATAATTTTTAAGAAACAACCTTTATGTAAAAAAAAAAATCCAAACCAAATTTGAAAAAAATCCTTAAAAGCAAAAAAAATTTAAATTAAATTCTGGTAAGGAGAGAAATTTAAAAATTAAGTACACTAATTTGGCTAATCCAGAGAAAGTTCACTAATGACTAATAAAATTTGTATAAAAAATATTAAACCAAGCACACCCTCAACGGCTCAGCCTACGTTTACTCTAGAAAGTCTGATGGTTTTTTTGTTGTGTTTCTTATTTTCTTTTTTGGGATTTTTTTTATATTTTGATTTAATTTTTTTATTTTTTTATTTTTTATAATGAGATAAATTTAAAAAGTATATTCGAGCCAAAATTGAAAAGTTCAAGATGGAAAAAAATTACAAAAAGATAATAAAAAAAACCTGTTAAGTTGGGTTTTTTGTTTTATCTAAATCTTTTTATGGTCAATTTTTTTTCTTTTTCTAATTAAAATTTCAAAAAATATATTTTTATGCTGAAAAAGTCACTCAAAAAATTATATAAAAAAAAGTTAGACCAAATGACCGCGTAATGCCTTCGATGTGTATTAATTCCATCAAATATTGTTATGGTTCTGTTTGGAATATTTTAAATTTTAACTTTTAAAAAATTTAACTTTTTTTTTAAAAAAGAGAGAGAAAAAAAAGTTAAATTATTTGGAATTATTTTTTATATTAAATTTTTTGTTTTTTATTTTTTATTAACATATCTAAAATATCTTTATTTTTTAATTTTAAGTTATAATATTTAGGATATAGACACAAAAATTTTTATTTTTATGAAAAAATTTAACTTTTTATAATTAGAAATATTGGAGTCATTTATTCCAAAAAAAAAAGTAAAGCATTTGAGATGTGTATATTTTTTTAAAAAAATAATTTTGTAAATATATCAAATAGTATAATTTTAAAACTATTTTTTTAATTAAAAATCAGCTTTTAAATAAAACCAGCTATAAAACTGAATAAATTAAATGCAAGAAAAGAACAACATTTACCCAAAGAATCTTTTTGTTATCTTGAATGTTAGACTATTTTTCCATACTCCTTCGGCTGAATTTACTGGAAATGCCAACGGGAACTGGAAATTTGCCAAGTCAAATTAGTCTCTTCCATTGAGAGCGGATTGGTAATTAGTTTATTTTTTATTTTTAGTTAAAAAGTTAAGTTATGTTCAAAGTAAATTATTTGGTAATTTTATTTTTAGGTTAGTTATTTTAGTTGATTATTTGGATAAAAAATTAATTTTTTAATTTTTTGTTCAAATTAGATAATTTTGTTTTTTATATATTTGATATGAACAATTATATGTAGTTGGTAGTAATAGTAAAAAAATTATGAATAATTAATATTATTATATTTTTAAAGTAGTAGGAGTTTGAATAAAATAATCTAAAAATTTATATTTTATTTTTATTTTTTAACTTTTTAAGTTTTTTGTTATACGGATAACTTTGGTTTTTTTGATATTTTTAGCTAGAAAATTAAATAGCCAAAGTTCTAGAAAATTAAATAGCCAAAGTTGCCAATCAATGAGTGCGTTTCAGGAATCGAAAAAAATGTTTTACGTAGGTATTATCAATCAAATAATAAAAAATAAGTAAAATATTTTATGTCGAAACAAACGGAGTCAAAATTCTAAAACTTTTTAGATTTTTCCTAAAATATTTAAATGATGGAAAAACATTTGACTATTGACAAATTTTCCAAACAATTCGATAACTTCTCAAACTATTCAACAACTTTTTCAAAAAATTTAAACATTTCAATGCATGTTCTATGATGTTTCAGACTTTTAGCCATGTTTGGTTCATAATTTTAAAAATTATAACTCAACTATATAAGTATAATTTCGTGTTCAGTAGGTAATTTAATTTGAGAGATTTTAACCCCTTAACCAATTTTATCTCCCACATGGGGGAACTACTCTAATATTGTAGGGGTGAGGTGGAATTAGATTATTATCTCACATAAATGATCTTCTTAGCTCCTTAGTTTTTTTCTTTCCGTTCTCTTAATTAAATACAATTTAGTATATAAAATAAACTACACTATTAGTTACCTTTGTAATAGTTAAAGTAATGTACACTTTTAATATCATGAATTTAATCATTCAACTGAATATTACTATAATATTTGGCCATGGTCTTAAAAGAGCCCAATTGGTAATTAACTTCAAAATTAATTTTTTTTAGCTTAAAAATTAAATTTGGTTTAAACTAGCTTGTTTGGTAATTTAGCTTTTAAGTTGGTTGTATGGATAAAAAGTTAAATTTTTTTATTTTTTTATTTAAATTAGACAATTTTGACATTCTATTTATTTGATATTAACAATTATATATAGTTAGTAGTAGTAGTAAATAAGTTATGAATAAGAGTATTATTGTATTTTAAAAATTATTAGAATTTAAATAGAATATTCTAAGAATTAGCGTTTTGATTTGATTTTTTAATTTTTTAATTTTTTTTTCCAAATGAGTCATATTAATTTTTTTAAAAATATTTTTAACTAAAAAGCCAAAAAAATTAGAATTATCAAGCGGGCCATAACTCCTACAATCAGCAGTTAATTTATCAAACCCCAATGGGCGATCAGGGTGGCCGCCCTTCCCTAAATTTTGAAAAGTTTTACAATTGTAATAGTATTCAAAATATTTCAAGATTATATAAATTTATCTAATTATAATTTTTTTTTAAAAACTTAATATTCATCATTTTTAAAATCTTATAGAAACAATTTATACTATTCTTAAATTAAAATTCTCTGTTGGAGTCCTGAAACTCAATGGAAAAGACTAATTTGACTGGGCAAATTTTTTAGTTCCCGCATGAATCCAGCCGATTAGCATTTCCAGTAAATTTATCCCGAAGAGTATGGAAAGATAGTCAACATTCAAGATAACAAAAGGTTATTTAGGTAATTCTTGTTCTTTTCTTGCGTTTAATTTTATATTCAATTTTGTAGCTTTTGTTTGGCTTTACTTAAAAGTTGATTTTTTTTTAATAAATAAGTCAGTTTTAAAATTATATTGTTTGGCATATCTAAAATATTATTATTTTTTTAAAAAAAATAAACACATTTCTAATACTCTAATTTTTGGGGGTAGATTAACTATAATACCTTCAATTAAAAAAATTATTTTTTTCACAAAAACAAACGTGTCAATATTTCAAATACTATAACTTAAAAACAAAAATGTAAGGATATTTTAGATATTTTAATAAAAAATAAAAAAATAAAAAAATCTAATACAATGAATTATCCCAAATAATCTAATTTTTTTCTTCCTTTTTTGTTTTTTTAAAAAGCTAAATCTTTTAAAAGTTAAGAGGGTGTTTGGTGTATTAGATTAAAATTACAACTAAAAATATATAATTATAACTTTAAGTATAATATATAAATATTTGTTACAGTTATAAGCTTACAACTAGTAAAATTTATGTTTATTTATTTAGATTTAGAAATTATAAATAAAAAGCTATGAACACACACGTGTTTGAATTTTTAAAATTTTTGCTGAATTATAAGCTAAGAATTAAAGAATAATTTCTAAGAAACTACCTTTAAGTAAGAAAAAAGATCCAAACCAAATTCGAAAAAATCATTAAAAGCAAAAAAATAATGAATTTTTTGACATGTCAAATAGGACCTTATGTTAAAACTATCAGGAAATTCCTTTTTCCAAACAAAAACTATCAAGAGACATCATACTGAATTGCATTAACTCTTATATGGACAAAGTGTTTACCCATATTTGTCTAAAAAGCCAAATGGTTTCTTTCGAAGCTTTCTTTTGGTATTTTTGATTTTTTAAAATATTTGTTAGTTTGAATTTTTATTTTAAAGTATACATGTTCGGGTTAAAGCTAAAAAATGTTTACTAAAGATGAACTAAAAAGCCAAAAAGCGTGTTAAGTTTATTTTTTTCATTTTTTCTAAATTGTTTTCTTTTTTATCAAATATTTTTATTATTTTGAATTATCTTCTTGACGAGAGAAATCTAGAAATAAAGTACACTCATTAGACTAATCCTTATAAAATTCACTAAAAATAAAAAAAACTCGTATAAAAAAATTAGACCAAACACAGCCTCAGTTTATCTTTGCTCTTGAAAGCATAGTGGTTTTTTGTTGCGTTTTTTTTATATGTATTTTTTATTTTTTCATATTTTAATTCCTCATATTAAGAGAAATTTGAAAAGTATGTATGTTAGGACCAAAATTGAAAAAAGTTCATCTAAGATAGAAAAAATCACTAAAAGTTAAAAACAAAAACTTGTTAAGTTATTTTTTTTTGGTCGTTTTTTTATTTTTTTAGTTTAAAAAATTTTAAAAATATATATTCATTTGAATTTATGCTGAAAATACTCACTAAAAACAAAAACAAAAAAATCATATAAAAAAAGTTAGACCAAATGAACAATTAATACCTTCAATGACTATTAATTCCATCAAATATTGTTATGTCTCCCGAATGCTTAAAAAGTTTAAGATTTAACTTTCTTAGAGAAAAGAGAAAGAAAAAAAAAGTTAAATTATTTAGAATAATTTTTCATATTAGTTTTTTTTTTGTTTTTTTATTATTTTTTATTAAAATAGCTAAAATATTATTACTTTATGCTTTTAAGTTATAATATTTGAGATATTGACATATTTTTTTTATTTTTGTGAAAAAAGTTGTCATTTTTAATTTATGGTATTATAGTCATTTTATTCAAAAAAAAAGTTAGAGTGTTTGGTATGTGTATAAATTTTTTTTAAAAAAAATAAATTAATAATTTTTTAGATATACCAAACAGAATAATTTTAAAAGTGTTTTTTTAAATTAAAAATTCAACTTTTAAATAAAGCCAAACAGGAGCTATAGAAACTAAATAAATTAAATGCAAGAAAAGAACGACAATTACCTAAAGTATCTTTTGTTATCACAAATGTTGACTACTTTTCCCTTTCTCTTCGGGCTGAATTTACTGGATATGCTAATGGGTTGGATGCTGAAACTAGAAGATTTGCCCAGTCATGCAAATTAGTCTTTTCAATTGAGTTCTAGGAATGGAACGCATAATTTTAATTTAAAAATAAAGATTTGTTCATATAAAAAGATTTAAAGATTAAATATTAAAAATTTTAAAAAATTTATAGAAGGGTGAATTTATATAATATTAAAATATTTTGAATACTACTAAAATTGTCAAATTTTTCAAAATTTAGGAAGAGACAGCCACCACAATTGCCTCCTTAGGTTTGAGAAATTAATTGCTTATTGCAGGACTTAGGCCTTGATCAGCAACTTTAGTTTTTTTATTTAAAAATATCAAAAAATTAAAAAATTTCACTTGAAAAAAATGAAAAAAAAATTTAAAAAATTAAATCAAAACATAAACTCCTAAAATATTTTATTTAAAATTTTACCTTTTTTTAAATACAATAATACTTCTTATTTATAATTTATTTACTATCATTATCAACTACATATAATTGTTAATATCAAATATATAGAAGAATAAAATTTTCTATTTCGAACAAAAAGCAAAAAATTTAGTTTTTTACCTAAAGAATTAACTTCAAAAAAATTAGTTTAAAAATTAAGTTATTAAACGATGTACTTTGAATCTCATTTAGCTTTTTAACTAAAAATGTAAAAATAATAATAAATAAATAATTTTTAAGTTAATTGTCAACCGGGCCTTATTTCCATGACCAAACATTAAATTAATGCTCAGTTGAACAATTAAATTCGTGATATTAGTAGTATATTCGCATTGTTATTACTTTAACTATTATAAATGTAATTAATAATGTAGTTTATTTTATATATTGAACTGTATTTAATTAAAAAAATAAAAAGAACAAATTAGGAGTGAAGAAGATTATTTAGTAACAATTCGAGCTTTCGAGATTTTTATTTTAATAATATTTAATAAATAATAATAAATAAAAATTAATTATTTTGTTGTAGAGTATATAATTTATGGAATTTATTATAATAATAAACCTAAATAAGTTTAATTTTTAAGTTAAGCTAAAAATTTAAATTTAAATAATAAAATTATAATAAGTTTTATACTAAAATTAAGTTTAAGTTTAATAATAATAATAATAATAATAAATAATTTAATAATATAATAATTTTTTTAGAAAGTAATAATCTTATTAGAAAAGAAATATCTTTTAGGACATAAAAATAAAAATTTTGTTTTTGGAAGGCAAAATTTTTTTTAAAAATAAATAATAAAATAATTATATTTATATATATAGAATCTTTATATATATATATATATATATATAACCTTTAGGATTGGAGGGATTAGGAGAAATCACGGCGCTGGAAACCATCAGTAGTTCAGGGCTACAAAAAAAAAAAAAAAAAAAAAAAGAATATCACCCAACAGTGCGCCCCTGGGAGGAATTCGGGGAATCAAGAGTCAAACGAAGTCGAATCTTCGTGATTTTTCAGAGACATACTCTTGGCGTCGTGTTCTTGATAATTAACAGGATTTTTTTTAATTGGTTAGATCTAAACTTGTGCTTATTTTTGTTAATCATTACGAATAATATTTAATTATTTCGGCGTTCAGTTTTCTTCTCGTTCTCCAATCGTTCTTTGTTTTTTTTTAGAAAAAAAGAACAATATAAGCCTCTGAATTTGTAGGATTAAAAAAGAGTTTAAACCTTTCGTCTCAAACCGAAGCCGTTATTATCGTGCCATTGTAGAAAAACAAAAAAGATAACCAAAATCACTAGTTTCGCAACGCATCAATCTTTATACTTTTCTTTTTATTTAAGTTCTAATTATTTTTTGTATTTTAATATGTATGATGAATATTATGATATTAAGAGTTTTCTTTTAATATGAATAATTAATCAAAAATCAAAACAATAATAATAACCGAATCACTAGTTGTACGTCGTTCAATATTTAAATACTTTGATGAATCTTATGATCATTTAGTTACTGAATTTTTTTTGAATATGTATAATAAATATTTTGAAATTAAGAGGATTCATTGCAAAAAAATAATAAATAATTAATTAATCAATTAGTCAAACTTTAATCAGGTTTTCGTAGAAAAAGTTAAATTATATATTTTTTAAAAAAAGGTGTTTTAAATTTTTAAACAAAATTAAATCAACAATCAAGTTTTGCATTTTAAATTCTTTTCCAGAAAGAACACGTTAAAAAAATGGGAGTTATGTAAATACGAAACTCGGATTCAAAATGACGCTTGACATATTTTATTTGATTATAAGATTATTGTTTATCGTTTCATATATGTTTAGATATCTTATATTGTTATTGATGATCGCATGTTAAGTTATCGTTATTTTTTGTTATAGCATGATTTGTATTCGCATGATTGATTGTCGATTTACCATGATTTTAACTATTGAGAATGCGTTTATTGTGAGGGTTGCATAAATAAATTTCGCATACTAAAAACTATAGCGGGTTTAATTACGAGGGGTTAGTTGTATGTCGCGGTTAGTGGTGGTGATAGATATTATCAAAGTGCACCCGCCGTAGGCTGGGTCGGTGTTTCAAACCTTGATAATATCCAGCGGAGTTTAAATTTTTGATAAGTTACCTGGCAGACACCGGTCGTAGGCCGGGCCAGTGTATATTTTATGGTAACTTATCAGGCAAATACAGATATGTTCTCGGTTGTAATTTTAGGTAATTATCTGGCAGAAACAGACCGTAGGTTGGGTCTTGTTATTATTCTAGGATATCATCTAGCTGGAACCGTAGAAACTTCTCGTGTATTTGATTTGATGTTGATGATGAGGAGGAGGATGTGTGCTTGGATAGTGATTCAGGATAATCTTAGTTGAAGTTATTAGTAATTAATTAAATCACGATGCATTTTAATATATCTGTTGTTTATTTGTTACTACCTGTTGATGTGATTAGCTATCGATGTATACTTTACTTGTGATGAATTTACTGAGTTCTTCGAACTTATGGCTTCGTTTTATGTTACTCTAGTGATTCAAACACCAGGTTATGAAGTGCAGAATGATATCGTAGAAGAAAACATAAAAGAACAGATAGAACCCTGATTCATGTTAACTTAGCCACCAGAGTCTTTATTATTAGCATTTTTTGTTTTTAGTTATTTTTTAATTATTTTTCGCTGCAAGAACAATAATTTAATAAAAATTTTGGCTTAATTTTTATTTTTTAAAAAAATATTAAAATAAGAATTTATCTTTCTATTACTTAGTATTTTATTTATCGCTTTAGAAGAATTTAAAATTTTTGGATGACCACAACAATAATCTAATTTGATCTCATCTCTACAATATTAGACTCGTTCCCATGCATATAGGAGATAAAATCGGTTAAGGAGTTCAAATTTCTCAAATTAAATTATCTACTAAACACGAGATTATACCAGACTATTCTTATATAGTTCAATTATAATTTTTTAAATTGCCTTCCAAACATGGCCTCTGATGTCAACTTCCTAAATTTCCAACTAAAACATGGTTAGAACATCATAAAACATGCATTGAAAAGTTTAAATTTTTTTAAAAAGTTCTCGAATAGTTTGAGAAGTTATTGAATTGTTTGGAAAATCTGTCAATATGCAAATCTTTTTGCATAATTTAAATATTTTAGGAAAATCTAAAAGGTTTTAGAATTTAGTAAAGATGGGAAGGAATCCTCTATATTTTTAAAAATCTTTCTACAGATTCAATTGTACTAAATTCAAAAGCTTAAGGCCATGTATGGTTGGCAATTTAAAAATCTCCCGGCTATCACTATCCAAGATAGTAATTAAAACCTCTTAGACATGTAATTTGGGCCCGACCTGGCCTGGCCGTGGAGTGGACGGACCAAGCTTGGCTCGAGCTTAGCGGGCTCCCGTCAAATTTTCGGGGTAGGCCGGGCATTTTTCTCCGAGGGTTGGCCTAAGCCCTAGGAGTTGAGGAATCGGGTGAGGATTTGGGAGGGGGGATGCTTTGACCGGGTTTTTTTTTTTGTTTAATTTATATTTTTTATTATTTTTATAGTTATTTAGTTTATAAATTTATAATATAATGTTAATTTTCTATTTTATTAGTAGTAATTAATACATTAATTTTAAAATTATAAACTTAAAATTTATTAGTTTATATATTATAAACTAATAATATATTAAAATTATAATAATAAGTTTTTAAGTTAAACAATAAACTAATTATTACTTTATTATATTGTATAAATATAACTTTATTATTTTATTAGTTAAACTATAAACTAGTTTATTTGTTTATTAGTTTACTATAAATTTATTATTAATTTATATGTGTATAGTTTATATTATTATAAGTTTATTAATTTATTATAACTTATAAGTTTAACAATTAAATGCAATAAGTTTGAATAATTAAAATAATAAAATTTTAAATTTATTAATCTTTAAAATTTTCTATTTATAAAAAGAATTTTACTATTTTTTCTTTTTTATTCAAAACAATAAAAGCCAAACAAACATATGACCTTTTTTTTCTTTATTTAAAACTTAATTTCTTATAAAGAATTTTAAGTAACCAAATAATAATAATTATTTTGCAAGCACACACCTTTATTAATTTATTATATAATTTATATAAAAAAAATTAACCGTTAGATGGGTCTAGGCCAGGCCTGTAGGCAGGTGGGCCCAACTTAACCCAGGAGCTTGAGAAGTGTAATTCAAGCCCAGCTTTTAAACAATACGGGCCAAGCCAAACCGAACCCGTACAGTAACAAATTTTGGACAAACTTTAAGTCCCCATTAGGCATCGAGCAATTTTTACACTCTTCAAACTTGTTATAAAACTCCATTGAAATTCCTCAAAACTCTCAGCTCTCACATTCTCCCCATTACCTCAAAACTCTCAGCTCTCACACCCTCAAATTCCCTGCTGCTCTGAGATTCTCGCTCGGCGGCGGCCAGCCTAACGGTCACTTCCTGTGGAGGTTAGTAGTAATTTATGCCTATAAGTTTTCTTTATATATTAACATATTATAAGTTTTTAATAAAATCAATTTTGAAGCTTAAGTATTATAGTTAAGTTTTCAGGAGTTAAGATAAAATTGTAAAGATTAAGAAATTAAAATAAAAATCTAAAATCTCTTTCTTAAAATAAAATAAAAGGTGATATCCTTATTATGAGGACTTTAAAATTCATACTTTATGAACCTAATTAATTTTAAACGAAGCTCCAGGTTTGTGTTTTAATTATTTGGTTATCTTGATTATTTGTTTGTTACTTAAAAGACGTATTAAGTAAAAAGATTTGAAAAAAAAAAGAAGAAGAAGAAGATAAAACTATAATTTTTACACTAAATATAGACAAATAATAAATACTATTTTATATTTTAAAAGTTAATATCTTACTTTCACCTGAACATTCCTTTTTGTATTAAAACCAAGTTTTTAAATTTAAAATAAATTTATTTTGTTATAATAAATATTAGTTATAAATATTATTTCATACAAGAAGTTAGAATAGAATTTTGAATAATTAACCAAACTTAGTATTTTGAGTATCTTATAATGTTGTGGACTTTGGATAAAATATTCTTAAAATAATAAGGAGTATGCTAGTAGCTAATAGGAATTTAATTAGAAAATTATCAAAATAGCCCAAGTCTGTAGAATTCTATCTAATTGTGGTTACCATGTTTATTAAATTTGGATTTCGAGGTAATTTAAATCAAATTCTGCTAGACCAGTTGAGTTTTAATATCTGAATTAATTTTATTCCATGTGAATGTTTGATATGTTAAAAGTGATTAAAAGTGATTAAAATTTATTATGGTTACAGTTGACGCTTTAAAATTAAGAAAAGATACGGTTATAGTTAACGCCTTAAAACTGATCATAGTTACTATTGACGCCTTAAAATCGAGAATATTTACGTTTACAATTGAAACCTTAAAACTGATCATGGTTATGGTTGACGTCTTAAAATTGATAACAATGATGGTTACAGTTGACGCCTTAAAACTGATCACAGTTACGGTTGATACCTTAAAATCGAGAACAATCACGGTTACAGTGAAAGATTTAAAACTGATCACGGTTACAGTTGACGCCTTAAAACTGATTATAGTTTCGATTGACGCCTTAAAATCGAGAACAATCACGGTTACAATTGAAGCCTTAAAACTGATAATGGTTATGATTAACGCCTTAAAACCGAGAACAACGATGGTTACAGTTGACGCCTTAAAATTGATCACGGTTACAGTTGATGCCTTAAAATCGAGAATAATCACGGTTACAGTTGAAGAATTAAAACTGATCATGGTTACAGTTGACGCCTTAAAACTGATCATGGTTACAGTTGACGCTTTAAAATCGAGAACAATCACGGTTACAGTTAAAGCCTTAAAATTGATCATAGTTATAGTTGACGCCTTAAAACTGATAATGGTTACAGTTGACGCCTTTAAACTGAAAATGGTTTTGATACTTGAAAATTAGATGTTGAAATATATCATTCTAACATTGTGAAATAGTTAATAATTTAGATATCATTGAATTCACACTAGTTTTGCTAATGAACGTTGACAAAATTTCAGGTGATGCATGATAGAAAGAAGAATGTGGTAGCTGAGAAAGAAAGTTAAATTCATGATTTTGTGTTTCTGTAATTGCTGCATTTATTTTCATTCCTATATCTAATTATAATGTTTGAATCTTGATCGCACTGTTAGAAGTTCTGAGAGTTTTTAAAATGATTTAATTGGAGTATTCAATAGAAATGATTACTTTTCAATGAAGAAATTATTTTGTTTTAAAATTTGGATGATTTGAATGAATTTATTTCAAAGAAAAAAAATCTCAGTCAAAATAAGAATAAAAAATAAAGAAAAAAATAGGCATTTAGTGGGTTTTCACTCACTAGCCGATCACGAATGCCATATAAAAAAATGGGTCGTAACAGTAGGTCTTATAAAAAGTTTTTAAAAAGCTCGTTTGTTGAAGAATTATTTTAATGGAATAATTAGTGCATTTCGAATATTAATACCTAGAATATTATAGATTAAATTATTAGTGTACATTTTTTTGTACCGAAGAGTGTTTGGATGAGAATGTAATAACTTAAGGATAAATAGTCCGTTGTTTGGTTTGACATGATTTTAGTAAGATTAAATTTTTTTATGTAAAAAAGTACTAAAAATAGTTTCGGGACTAACCAACTCATCTCTACCATTGGATTATAATAGCCCCACTAATGGAGTGTTAAGTTGGTTGGAAAATTTTTTTTCACCCCCCCATCAAATGCTTTTCAAATATAGCACTATAAAAAAATTATTTTTAAATAGTTTTATGCCCTATTTAATCCCACATTGACGAATAAATTTTAAAATTATTTAGAATTCTTGTCCATTTTCACTAAATTCTAAAACTTTTGAGATTACACACTACTCAGATTACTTTAAGATATTGACGTGAAAAATCCCAAACAAGATAAAAATCATAAGACAACTCCGGATATAAGAAATCAAATACTATAACAAACATTAGTTACAAATTTTTTTATAATCTCGACGTTACACCCACAACTAATGGTAGTAAGCCTCTTTTTCTGAATCCACGTGCACCAACTCCTGTGCTTGACCGCCGTTAGAATCCACCACCAAATTTCAATGCTGATGGAATCCTCCACTAGACTTCAACACTTGATAATCCTCTTAAGCGAGTCCACGAACACGAACAAATCGTTAAAGGTTTGAATATTTGATGATTGACTTGATTCTGTAAAAATTAAATATTCATCAAGTTGTAGACTAGCTTGCTACGAGTATGTAGAATAATGTAGAAGACTCACTAGCAATTAGAAATTATAACAATAATAATGGAGACTACAAAAAATGAAACCCTAACAGCCTTTAAATAGAAACCTGTCTAAAATCCTAGTCCATTAACAGCAATTAAAAACTGTCATCGCCGCTAACCACTCAAGCGGTCTTTTCACTGCTCGAACGGTGAAGGTCTGCTTGCAGTAATTTGTTACAGAGTCTAAAATACCGAGAGACGCAATAGATTGCTTGATGGACCGCTCGATCGATTTGTCAAGCAGTTTGACACTGTTTGCAGTTTGTTGATATTTTTTACTTATTTTTCGTTGCGCTATAATATCAAACCACAACTCCAAAATAACAAGTGTCAAATTGTCAATGAATAAAATATAAATAATTTAAATAAAAATTTGTTACAGATTTACCAAAAAAATAATGAAATAGACAAGGGTAAAAAATTCATAACAATTCTCTCATTTGGTAATTCTGTAACAAAATTCAACAAGCCAACTAATCCAATTAATCAAGTTAACAAATTGATATAAAAAAAATACTGACACGACACAAACAAAATACTTCCACAAAACATAATAGATACTCCTCCTCAGCTAAGAACAACAAAATAGATACTCTCGCTCAAACTAAACTCTCTCAAAAAAAATTACGACTCCCCCTCAAGTAATAACAACAAAAAAATTTATGATTCTCCCTTTTTGTTACGAATTGATAAACAAACACAAGAGAAATAAAATAAATCTTTTTTAATAGAGAATAAAATTAAAGAACAAGTACTAAACCTATGCATATTTTTATTCACTTAAAATCACAAAGTCTAGTCAAATTGATCAAAATAAAACACAGATTCCAAGATAAACTATATTCATGTATAAAAGAACACAATCAGAATAGATTCTATATGAAGCAGTGTATGCGCGATTTGAAATATCTTCGGACTCCAAAATCAAATCTTATATGAGATCTATACGATTAAGTCACATTTATTTATCAGAAATTAAAAAATTCACAAAGTCTAGTCAAATTGATCAAAATAAAACACAGATTCCAAGATAAACTATATTCATGTATAAAAGAACACAATCAGAATAGATTCTATATGAAGCAGTGTATGCGCGATTTGAAATATCTTCGGACTCCAAAATCAAATCTTATATGAGATCTATACGATTAAGTCACATTTATTTATCAGAAATTAAAAAATTCACAAAGTCAAATCAGTTTTGACCCAATTTGCTTTCTAGGTTAACTTTCCTCAACTACGAACGAAAAAACAAGATTTACATAAGTAGCCATTTTCTCAAGCCAAACATACAAAAACAACAGTAGGAGGGAGTTTAAACATTCAATTCAAGTGGGTCGCCACTATGCGGTCATTTTGTGAAAACTTTAAAAAACTGAAAAATAAGAAAGATTTATAGAAAAAATTTTAACCCAAGTTCGAAAGATCCCTGCATTTATCAATATTCAAATGGTGTATAGAATAGACTCACTTCTGAAAACGTTCTATCCACTGTGAACTAGATTATCCAAAAATTAGTGCAATATTTAATCTCAAAGCTTAAATTATAAAATTTTAGCCAAATAAAATAATGTACTAAAATAGTACTCAACTCTTAATAAAATCCTCCAAAAAGTTTTCCTTTTTTTAAGGATTCAAAAAAAAAACAAAGAAAAACTCAAACAACCAAGTTTAAAAAAATGACAAGACCCAAAATAAATTATGAACTACGACTAACTAAAAAACTATCTAGATCACTTTTTTTTATCCAAACTTTCTTGATTTTTAAGGGTACAGTTTTTGGGGTAGAAGCCCAATTCTTTCTAGATCGGGGTATCATATCAAATCTGAACCTATTTTGGTTAACCAACCTAGTGCATTGAGGTCTAAAGTGTCCCTTTCTATCACAATGATAGCAATGTGACACAAAAAAATTATTCCTATTTAAATTCATGAAGTGTGGACGTATATGACCAATAATACCACAACGTTAGTTACAAAAAAATCTTACAACCCCGACGTTGCACCCACAACCACTGACAATAAGCCTATTTTTTTTAATCCACGTGCACCAACTCTTGTGCTTGACTGCCGGTGGAACCCACCACTGAATTTCAATGCTGACAGGATCCTCTATAAGATTTTAATACTTGAGAATCCTCTCAAGCGACTCTAAGAACACGGACAGATTGCTGAAGGTTTGAATCCTTGATAATTGACTTGATTGCGCGGAAGCTAAATATTCATTAAGTAGTAGATTAGCTTGCTGCGAGTATGTAGAATAATGTAGGAGGCTCTCTGGTGGCTAAAAATTATAACAATAATTATGGAGGCTACCAAAAATGAAACCCTAGCAGCCTTTAAATGGTCGCTTATCTAAAATCTTAGTTTCTTGACAGCAATTAAAAACTGTCATCGTCGCTGAATGCTCGAGCGGTGAAGATCTATTTGCAGTAATTTGTTACAAAGTCTGAGATACCGAGATATGCAATAGACTGTTCGATGGATCGCTCGATTAGTTTGTCGAGCGGTTTGACATTGCTTGCAGCTTTTCGACGTTTTCTGTTCTTTTTTCGCTGCAATGCAATATCAAACTACAACTTTAAATGAACAAGTGTCAAAATATCAATGAATAAAACATAAACAATTTAAATAACAATTTGTCACAGATTTTCCAAAAAAAATGAATTAGACCATGATCAAAATTCGTGACAAAGTTGATACCAAACTTTTTAAGTGAAGTTAAGAAAAAATATTAAAAACAAAAATAAGTCACTTTTTGTTAAAAATATCTTATTTTTTCTTTAAATAATTTTAAAGAAAAATTGATGGAACTTGCATATTTAGGCCTCGTTTGACAACTGGTTTAAATCTTTGAATTATTGGCTTCAAGTCATTTTAAGTTAAAAAAAGTAAAAAGCTCGTTTGATAGGGGATAAGAGGTGGCTTTTAAGCCAAAGGCTTAAGTAGCTTTAAGGAAAAGAAAATTTTTTTTTGCTTAAAATTGTTATAATTTTTTAAAAATTTATTTTTAGATAATTTTATGAGGGGGATCAAATTCAAACCAAAGCCACGTGTAGGACACGTGGAAGGATGTGCAGTGCAACAGACCTTTTCACCTTGGCGTATGTGCTTGCTCGAGCAATTGGCTGATCTGCTCGGATAGCGTATCCGAGGTTCGTTGGCTTAGGGCATATGACCCCGAACAAACGATTCTCGGCTCTAAGATCGGGAGAGTTCGGTCCCAATCCCCGAGGACATGGTGCTCGGCATCATTACAAGGAATGCTCGGCATTCATATCCGAGCAAGACGGGTTGTCCGAACTCCGGGCTGAGCTAGTTCGTTGGTATTGAGGATCAAGTCTCACGATGCGCATATCAAAAAAGTGATATGACGATAAGAAATCAGTTGTAGAATAGGCACATTCAGGGACTAGGGTACCAAATTGGGATGGCTTGGCCCTGCCCCAAATTGGGCCTATAGTTTAGCCTAAGCTAGGATTGAATACTGATGGACATCTTGACACGACAAAATGTACTTGTAGAAAGATCTTGAAGAGAAATTTAATGATGGCTCTGATAAGTCACAATCAACCCATTAATTGCTATGCATTGGTCAGAGAGAAGAAGTACAACCCGACCTGCTCGGGTTGGGTCGGGTCGAATTCTACAAACAAGTCAAGTATATTTCTACCTATAAATAGCCCACAATCCCATAATGAAAGGTATGCTCCCTTTTCTAAGCTAAAATTCTGTCAAAATTCTCTCTCAAGTTCTACATTCTCTCTAAAATTTATTGCTTGACTTGATTGTTGGATGGTCCACCGGTATAAAGCTACCGACGGGCATCTCACCCATTTCTTGTGCAGGCGTACACGTGGCATTCACCCATGACATCACAGCCAGCTTGAACTGGACCAGTAGATTCCAATCCTGATCCTCTACATTTTATATTCAACATAAATCTTATTTGATAGATCTTGAGGAGTATATTTTAAAAATATAATTTTTATAAAAAATAGATGTGTATAATAAAAATTATGATATTTTTAAAAAATATAAAAAAAATTATATAAAAAGCAAAAAAACTAAAAGCCTTTGAGTTGGAAAATGGAGTTTCTTGGCTTTTTAGATTTTTAAGAAAAAAGACAAATAGCCAACTTTAAGCCGACTGCCAAATGAGACCTTAATTGCATAATTTTTGATGTTTTTAGACCAGAAGCATCTAAGAGGGTGTTTGGTGTGTTGAGATTAAAATTACAACTAAAAGTATATAATTATGACTTTAAGTATAATTTAGAAATATTTGTTACAGTTATAACCTTATACTTCAACTAGTAAAATTTATATTTATTTATTTAAAATTAGAAATTATAAGTAAAAACCTATGAGCACACACTTATTTGAATTTTTGAAATTTTTTCTGAATTATAAGCTATGAATTAAACAATAATTTAAAAAAAAAAACAGCCTTTGAGTAAAAAAAAAAATCCAAACCAAATTCGAAAAAATCGTTAAAAGCAAAAAAAAAAAAAAAAAAAAAATTGAACTTTTTGACATATCAAGTAGGACCTTATGTTAAAACTGTCAGGAAATTCTTTTTTCCAAACAAAAGCTATCAAGAGAGATCACACTGAATTGCATTAACTCTTCTATAGACACAAGTGCTTACCTATATTTGGTCTAAAAAGCCAAATGCCTTTTTTTGGGAGCTTTCTTTCAGATTTTTTGAATTTTTAAATATTTTTTGATTTAAATTTTTATTTTTCCAGTTCTTCCTGATGAAATTAAGAAAGATAAAAAGTATGTATATTTGGGCCAAAGTTGAAAAAAATTTACTACAAACAATTTAAAAAATATACTCATTTAGCTAATCTAAAAAAAACTCACTAAAAATAAAAAATATTCGTATAAAAAATTAAACCAAGCACACGCTCAGCCTATGTTTGCTATGGAAAGCCTAATGGTTTTTTGTTGTGTTTTTTCCTTTTTGTTCCTTTTTTAAACTTTTTTATTATTTTAGTTTATTTTTTTTATTTTTTTTATTTCTCATAACAAAAGAAATCTAAAAGGTATTTTTAGACCAAAATTGAAAAAAATTCACTAAAGATAGAAAAAATCCCAAAAAATTAAAAACATGTTAAGTTAGTTTTTCGTCTTATCTAAACTTTTTATTTATTTTTTGATCAAATATTTTTTATTTTTTTAATTCAAAAAATTTAAAATATATATTCATTTGAATTTAAGTTGAAAAAACTCACTAAAAATAAAAACAAAAAAATTGCATAAAAAAAGGGTTAGACCAAATGACCGCTTAATGCCTTCAATGAGTATTAATTCCATCAAATATTGCTATGGTCCTGTTTGGATTGTTTAAAAAGTTTAACTCTCAAAAAAAATGTAATTTTTTTAAAAAAAATAAAAAGAGGAAGAAAAAAATTAGATTATTTGGAATCATTTTTTGTATTAGTTTTTTTATTTTTTTATTCATAGATCTAAAATGTCTTTAATTTTTACTTTTAAATTATTGTATTTGAAATATTAACATGTCTTCTTTTTTTTTGTTTTTGTGGGAAGAATTTACATTTTTAATTGAGGGTATTTAGTCCTTTAACTCCAAAAAAAAGTTAGAGTATTTAGAAAATGTATAGATATTTTTTTTAAAAATTAATAACTTTTTAAATATGCCAAATAGTACAATTTTAGAACTGACTTTTTTATAAAAAAAATTCAGTTTTTAAATAAAGCCAAACAAGGGCTATAGAACTGAATAAATTAAATACAAGAAAAGAACAACAGTTACCTAAAATATCTTTTTGTTATCTTGAAGGTTGACTATTTTTTCATACTATTGGGGCTGATTTTACTGGAAATGCTAATGGGTTGGATGCGGGAACTAGAAAATTTGCCCATTCAAATTATGAAAAGTTCAAAAAATTTTAAAAAGTTTTTGAATAATTTTGAAAATTTATCGATAGTCAAAAGTTTTCGCATAATTTAAATACTAACAGTAAACTTGTGCTATGCACAAATCAATTAATTCTTTTAATATAATTGCTAGATTTTTTGAATTGTACAAAAGTCTCAAAAAATAAAAAAAAAATTTGTAAGCTATACAATTATTTTTAATCATATTCAAATAATAAGCAAATAAACAGATTCCTTTATATTCGAATCTTTTTCATGCCAACCTTGTTAGCTTTGAATTTAATTTTTCTCATCAAAGATTTTAAACATCACATCAAAGAATCAAAAAACAACAAAAAAAATTAAGTTCACAAAAATAAAACATACAAAACCTAAGAAATTAATAGAAACATGAAAAAAAATTCCGAACAACTCGTAGCACATCTAAAATCAAAGCTACAACAATTTGCTGTGACAATTTCTTGTACTTGTTATTATATTTTTTTCTAACTCTAACTCTAATTGTTGTATGTTTGTTTGAAAAGAGAAAATAACTCTATATTTTCTGTCTATAGAAACTGTACAAGATATGGCTTATTTATAGGCGAATAGGGATAAACAATAAGAAGATATAATAGAATAAAATCAAATCAGAATAAAATCA
>JAOTRH010475516.1:0-26203 GCA_034768845.1 Heliamphora exappendiculata
TTTAATTTATAATTAAGTGATATATTTATGTATACAACGGTTGCAACAGAAGATTAATTAATGTAAACAATATTATAATCATTATTATTTTATTTTAAATGTGTTTAATGAAATATCATAATTTTTGCATTCAATTTGTAACGGTTGTAACCGTAATGCAATTATTATAATTATGTATTTATTTATTTTAATTAATTATATTATTATTTTTTCTTTCTCTCTTTCTTTTATTTAATCTCTCATTCCCTCTAACCAAATAGGAGGCAAACCCATCTCTTAAACTTAATACAATGCTAAGCTAACCATCTAAACTACATACTTATATATACTGAATGTATTCCCAACGGAGACTCCAATTGAATTAAACCCAATCGATTACATATTAACTCTCCACATTGAATTTGTATTAATAAATATTATTATATTAACTAAATATAATTAAATACCATTATTTTCATACTAAATTTTTAATTAATTAAATTTTATGTATGTAACCGACGTAATCAAAAAGTCATTAATGTACTTATTATTTTAATTATTTATTGTATTTATTTATTTATTTAATTTAATTAAATATTTTTTTTCTTCGAGATATTACAATTTTTTTGGTTTTTTCTCGTAATTTACTAGGGCTGTCATAATGACAACTAGTATTACTGAAAGTGAAATCGGGACAGAGATAGGGGTAATAGCAGCAAGGGCTGTCATAATGACAACTAGTATTACTGAAAGTGAAATCGGGACAGAGATAGAGGTAACAGCACCACCAGCAGCAGCAGCAGCAGCAGAAACTGCAGCAGTACCAATAGAAGCAGAATCCATAATATAATTTCTGTTATAGACAATAACAAACAAAATTGTTGATCAACTTGAGAAAAAATAAATCTGAAAAGGCTTTATTTTTCTTTTAAAAATCTGTAATTAAAAAATAATACCGCAGATAAAAAAACATAATTTTTTTTCTCAAAGACTGCAAAAAACTAACACAGCTGATAAATCATTTGAATATCTGAAACTGCAAAAATCTGTGCAACACCGATTGATTTTCGAAAAACTGTTTTTATATCACAAACCGGAATAAGACACCAAAATTAAATACTTAACTTAATAAACCGTAATTAAAATAGTATTTAATATGTAAAATTGATATTTAATTCACAGAATTAAAAACATTGAAACTAATAACATTATTTAATAAATTGTAATTAAAACTTAAAATAGAAGGTAATCTGTCCAACTAATTTGGAACAACAAATAAACTGTAACATAGAATATAAAGAACCTATTTACTGGAAAATTCTAGATCGAGGCTTGTGTTTTACATGATCTTTTTAAGACATATTTGCCTTTGTAACGGTGCTTCGAGTTGAATGGCGTTTGCCTCTCATGCAACGATCGATAGCCTCAGAAAGCAACACAGCAATCCGAAGACTCGGCAAACTAAAACAGTATTTAAACCCTTTCTTTTAGAACGAGATTGCACATTTAATACACTAGCAGAAGCACGGAACGAGGGAAGAACTTTTGGGAATTGAATGAAATAAAACTAGTAGCTAAACAACCTTTAAATAGACTGCTCAGGAGACTGTTCGTATTAACCAAACATGCATAAAATCAATTCAGCATGGCGGTTGGACCACCCAACAGGTGCAAACATGTTTCGGACTCCAACAGTTCGTTGTGACTTCTAATGGCCAGCAGCAGACAAAAATGGTAACAGAATTTTAAAATAATTTAAATAATTAAATTATTCAAAACTGGGAATTTTAAAAAATAAAATTTTCACAAAGATAAGAATTAACTCGACTCGGCCCGCAACTTGCGATCCACGACCCACAGACGTCCCGACTCGACGCGGTCAGCCGATCAGACAGGTGAGTGGCGGTGGTGCGCGTGTGGGGTTTGGGTCAAATACATCGTAGGGTAAGTTCTGCCCCGTCCACAAAACTAGATACCCCCAAGGGGCAACCCCTTAGGCCAAATTTAACTTATATAAGCAACTTAGTAACTCTTTTCCCAACCAATGTGGAATGGAGTATAAATTATCAACTTTTATCAACTTCAATAACATACTTTTAGAATTAATTTTTCAATCACGTATTAACGATTTTGAACGTCACAAAATTCATGATTAATCTACTCATGAGGATGAACATAATAGGACTTGAAATCATCCAAAAAGATTAATCAAATCTAAAAATATTTAACTTCAAAATTAGTTAAAACTCATGTTCAAACTTGTTCAAAACTCACTTATTTTCCAACAAGTTCATGCTGAGAAAATCTACTCATGTAACTTTTTTTTTGATATATTTTATTTTATTTCACTTTTTGTCTTTTTTGTATTTCTTGCATCCTTGAGTGTATTATCTTCTTTTTTTCTTTTTCTTTTTTTGTTAACTAGGCTAATACATTAAGGGGAGCTGTTCATGTTTTTGGGTCTATGATTTTTTGTCTTTCTACTTGGGATAGTTTTCTGCATTAACATTTTTTTATAGCATTGTATCTTCTACACAAGACAATCAATGTTCTTCTACCACATTCTTCTCTCATAGTTTAATGAGTTTTTTTTTTGTCTAGGTTTTTATCATTTCGTGACAAAAAGGGGAGAAAATATATATCATCAAGGGAGATTAAGGTTGAGAGGGTCGCTGTTGGTTTTAGGGGGAGAGTGTCAAGAGCATGGTAGTTCGTATGGGTTTGTTGACTATGTTGTGAGCAAAACGATATTTTCAACTTCTTTGTTTTGTTGACTTTCTTGTTTTGTTGCAATTTATTAGATTTGATTGATACCCAATCCGTTTTATGAGGTTTTTTTTTTGTTGATTGTTGCCCTGTAGATTTACTTGAAGATAATGGCTTCCTTAGGTAACACAAGGAAGTAAGCAAGTCTAAGTTTGGAGGTTCTTGTTTTTCTTATAGTATCTTGTGTTTTTTATAATCGGTTTTGTCACAAAAATGTCAAAGAAAGTAATTGTTATAGAATTGGTAATTTTCATGTGACAAAACCTAAAGTTATAGTGTGAGTTTGAGTATGTTCGGGTTCAAAAGTGATTGTCAAAATTTTGATGAAGCTCTTATCAACCTTAAAGTTATGAAGGTTATATATTTCATGTAAGGGCTTGATTTTAGATTACCTGATTAGCATTGATAAATCGGTAGAAGTTAAGTTATCGATTTAGGGTTATGGTGAGATTAAAAATCTTAAAAAGTTAAATTTGGAATTGAAATTGGGAATCAAAACCCTAAGACAAAAAAGTAACCTTTTAACCCAAGGGACTATTAAAAATTATCCTAAATATAATAAAATTTAAAACCCAAATAAAATTCTCCAAGATGAGAAAAATTACGTTCTAATCCAAAACGAAGAAGAAATATATATGTATGAAAAACCAAAATTGGACACATAAAATTTTAGTCCCACTTTCCAATTAAAACAAGAAAATGAAAAAAAAAATGAAATAAGACAACAAGACCCTATAGCCGGCCATGCCATGCGGATGTGACAAGTCAAGAATTATTTTAATGCATTTTATAATCCATTATAAAATTTTGTGCTCCAAAACTCTAATAAATCTTGCACCCATATATATGTGTATATATATAAATATATGAATATATACAATTATAATAAGCGTTTTAGAAGATTTAAATTAATTCAATCAAAACCTAGTACACCAAATTTTAATTAACAGTCTAATTGATACATTTTTATAAAAATGTTTAATTTGACCTAGGTAGTCACCACACACATTGTTAAATGATGCTATAATAAATATAAACTATGAAAAAGGTGAATTATTCCTAAAATTATTAATTTAATACCATTCTATAGAAAAAGTACTAAAATTATACGTTAACTCAAATTTTGAGCATTTTTTCTTAACAATGTAGTGTAATTATACCATTATAAACCATTAAAATGTACTAAAATAACTCTATTTTGTAGGCAATTTAATCTCAACTTTTAATGGTAAATATGATTGAATGTTTGATTGAATAAAGTTTATTAATTACTAAATATTTTTTTTAATAACGAGGGTTGATGATGGTAGATTAATTGTGAATTCCTTGGAGACATATGATCAATATAAAAATTAATTATTTTTTGATTTTAAATTTTTATATTTTGATTTTATGTAATTAAAAGTTAAAAATATGAAGAACAACGAAGAACAATTGAAGAAGGCCGCAACAGCATAAAGCTCATGGTATTCACCATGAATGTAAAGTTATTTCCCATGGTTGCCATGAAAAATCAAGTGGTAGCTGAACTTTTTTTTTCAAAGCTCAAGCCACGTGAGATCCATTAATCCCTTAACAATTGGAGTTGTGCCACGTTATTAATTCATGAATCCTAATGCACAAGGATTATCAAGTATGCTGAATCAAGCAAAATCGTCCAGATGCGCAATTCGGCAAAGCACTGCGCGTTGCGCGCGAGCGCGTGACAGCGCGGGTGGAGCGGTGCACACGGCGATGTGACGTTATGAGGCGATGTGACGTTACGAGACTCGATTCTTTTTAATTTAATAATATTTATATGCGATGTGTTTATTAGAGATAAAATTTTTAAAATTATTATTTTTATAAATAATTTTTAATAAAAAATTAATTAAACGAGCAAATACCAAAACGGACTCCAGATAAAATTTTTAACGTCGAACGATTAAAAATAAAATTCGTACAACTAAAATTAATTTAGAAGAATACCTTTTACCGGTCAAATCTTTAATTACGTTTTTGATTTCGAGTTCAAACTCCAATAAGACATTCTACTGTATTCTTTTATGCGATTCTTGAATGTAGTATATGTTACAATCTATTAAGAACTCGTACTGGCAGAATCTGGACAGTTTTAGTCTTGAAGATAAGTTATGAAATTGGTTTAGTCTATCCGCATATTTATAGGATTATAACAGGAACTTGTGGAGTAATTACGACTAAGACTTCAAGTGGAACACAGATACCCAACAGTGGTTTTCAAAATTAAGCAAATCTCATAATAGTATCTGTAATTATGAAAACGTTGTAGCGATTTCTGTAATTTTTATAAAATACTGAATTACAGTTAACATCACTAAAGAACTATAATTGCACTCTAATACATAATTTCAAGATTTTCTTCCATTGAGCTCCTGTTATTAAATACTTAACATTTCTCTCCAGGTTAAGATTCTCAATACCCACCAATTAAATTTAATTACTGACAATTTAATTTAATCGGCATCCTTAAATTCATTAAGCCTGTTTGCTTAACTTATCTGACCGCCGAATAATTAAATCAACTTGTAGAGTTTGGCACGGTCAAAACTTATAAGCTTCCTTAAGGGGATATCGTCAATCCCTTTCTTTCGAGACGTGGATTTCGTCAATAATTAATATTCACCATATAAATAATACCGTTATTCAACTCACCAAAATAACGAATTTTAAATATATACAAATTAATAATTATTTTATGATTAATAATATAAGCACTATTCATAATAAACTTGGGTTATGAATTAATTTATATAGTTAGTATAAAATTAATTACCCCAATATGACCCGTTCAATACACACAAAGTGTACTAGTATAGAGACCCGAAATAATAGACGACGCTAATATTTGTTCTCCGTAACTAAAACAAACCTACTAAAACTCTGTGCTACAGTCGTACTGATGGTATATCTATTTTCATATAAACTGTGAACATAAAACATATATTATGCAAGAATCTAAAATCTGATCTTCTGTGTGCAAGCCGTATTCTATATACCAGATTAAATACTGTACAGAATATTGGACATTCATGCATAATATTAAAGAAATGATATAAATACATTATTTATAAAGATTCTCATAAAATAAAAAATTAATTTTATTAAAATAAAATTAAATACTAAAAACATGATTTTCAGTATACCAACCCTTACAGTATTGTATATCGTTTTAGTCGTTGTAGAAAAGTATATTTCTATATTTTTTGTGTATGTGTTGATTTAGAATGTATGTTGGTTTCAATCCCAATCCTGTTTGGGTGTGTGGTAGAAAAGTTAGAGCAGGATTGCTCGATCGGTCTTTAGACCGTTCGAGCGGTCTATCTATGTGGGCTATATATGTAACAACTAGTGGCCTTGGGTCTCACACTGAAGCTTCTCCTACAAGCTTCCCTTTTCTTCTCTTCTAAGAAAGATCAAACTCTCTACATTCTCTCTAGCTTTTAGCTTGGTTCGGACTTGGTTCTTGCAATTGTGAAAGTCAATCCTTGTTAGCCTCACTGTGGGCTTTGTATTCGTTCGAACATAATCTCATTTTGATGACTTTGGTTTCTCGCCCGTGTTTAAAGTTTCAAGTTTTAAACTCTCATAGGTTGTTTTAAAAGGGTGTTACATGTGATTTATACGCTTTTTTACCGTTTTAAAATGCTACAAATGTTTAACTTTGTGTTTAAATCGTGTTTGGTTGGGTAAAAAGTAAATTATGCATTTTTACAATTTATTACAAAGTTGGTGAACATATGTGTCTGTGGTTTTCGAAAATATGAGTTTTAAAAATCAGAAGGATTTATGTATATGTTTAGTTTGGAAAGTTGGGAGCTAACCCTTGGGGTTGAGATGTGGTTCCAACAGGTGGTTGATAAATGTGTGCCTTTAAATGTTATGTATGGCTATATGCCTGTCTAAATGCATAGCAACTATGCATTTAATTTGGGATTTGATTACTCTTGTGGTGAAAGATCATAAAGAATTGTTTTATTGGGGCTGGTACTGCCCCGCGGTGAAAGACTATAAAGGATCGCATAATTGGGATTGATGATTGTCCTGCTGTGAAAGACCATAAAGACTTTTCATAAGTGGGGTTAGTACTTGTTCCTCGGTGGAAGGCTGTAAAAGAGTGCAAAGTGCGTAGGAAACCTCATAGGTTATGGAAATCGAGTTGGAATGCAACGTGTTGTGCATGATTATTGAACTATTGGACGCTATGTGATTATTTGAAAACTTGGGATCTTATGGATGGAAAACCGTTTTGAGACTTATGTAGTCGAGTTGTTCATAAAATTCGTGATTGCATGTTATGCTTTTAATTTATACTAGTCTTTTTTCTATTGGGTTTCGGCTCACGTTATGGGATTTAAACCTTTTAGGTGAAGCTGATCACAAGGATTGGTCTACAGAAGCCCCAGAGGTGGCGAAGACAAAACTCTTTATTTGTTTTTAGTAGTTTTGTTGATCTGTTGTTATCATCGTTTTGGTTGATGGATCATGTAATGATGATATATGATTTGAATATGAAAACATATGTTTGTAACCCTTTAGACCTTGTTATCAATACATGTATGTTGTATGTTTTGAGAGGAACCATGGGTTGGCTGTGTGATTTCATAGTTATATGAAATGTTTATCGTCTGGTTAGATTCAATGTTTTAATAAAACGTTTTCGGTTGATTTTATGCTTTATATCAATTCTGGTGCCTCGAAAAAGGATTTTGAACCTAGTCCTTGTTTGCTTTATATGCCTTAATGGTTTCGAAAAAGACTAAGTGTTGGGTTTTTAAAGAAAATGTTTTGAAAAATGGTCCAGAGCCAGACCGCTCGACGGACAGCTCGAGCGGTCTATCAAGTGAAAAATTAGTGAGCTTGTAGGGATTGCTCGAGTGGTCTAAGCAGTTTTCTTGAAAACTTTGTTTATTTTAAAGCTTTGCTCTTGGGGACCATGACCTTATTCTTTTGGGTAATTTTTTACATAAAATAAACCCTCGAAAGTACATTTTTCTACGGTTTTAAACTCGTTTCTGTTTACATTTTGTGGACCATTTGGGCTCGGGTGGTTTTGATGGATCTTGATATCTCAAGCGGATTTTTCTTGGGTGGTTCGTGTGACCCTAGTTTTGGGCATGACAACTTGGTATCAAAACTCCAGATTCGAATACCTAAGAGTCGTGGAAGAAGTTGCATCACCTTGTGAGGATGGTTACGTGTGCTTGATTGCATGCGTTTAAATATTTTGATAACATGAGAATGATAACCTGTTAAGCATGAGGATGTCGTGTCTACGTGGGCATGGAGATTGGACCTTAGGATTGATTGGTCTTGCCTTCGGGTATTTGGATTAACAAACTCGGAAGACTAGTTAAAAATGCATTTGGCTGACGTACTTTCTATCAAGGAATCTAGGTAGGTTACCCAAATTGAGTCATCCCTCTTGTCGGTACTCCTCGGTATCTGTTTACATGATCTTAAATGGCTAAGTGTTAGCATAATTATGTGACTTATATCTATAATAACATGATGTATCAAACTGTATGTTGTTCTATTATGTATCTCTTTCATATGTGAATTGTGTTTTAACGGAAGGAATGAGGTTGTATACATTCGTGGGATCATGGTTTTGTTCCGGTGCTGTTGAAGCGTGGATAATTGGTTGGTCGTGATAGAGGACATTTCTTGGGGAGTAATAATTTCGGGAGGTGAGTTGTATTACTAGTGACCTTGTGATTAGGTGCGATTGGGTGTTTGAGACCCCTCAGAGATCATCTGTTGTGATTGGGTTGTGGGATTGTGGTATTTTGTGTTTGTCGTTATAGGCGTGTTGACGATTATGTGTGTAATGAGCCATGCTATGTCTTGAGCCGTGTACTCGAAAATGGGATACGAATGGGAACATAGTGGATGGGAGCGTAGTAATCTCTGGCCTAACGTATTTTGAAATGGTGGAACGTAAAAAGGGTTCCGAGAGTTATCCCTTGCCTACGGGGTGTTGTGGGTAGTTAGAGTGATATCAAATAGCTTTGGAAGCCATATTCTTTATTGAGATTCAAGAGTTGAGTTACGAGTGCATAAGCTTAGAGATGTGCTCAGTTGATTAATCGTGAAGTCGTAGATGTGTTGGAATGTGTAAGGATTTTGGTTACGATTCTAGTTTGCGACGAATATTAGTCATTTGGGAATTTCATTGGAACAAAGGCTTGTGGGTTGATCTTCATCTTCATGGTTAGGAGATTGTGCTTGGGAACTGTGTTAAGTGAGCACAAGGGGGTGAGTACAGGGGTGTGCCTAGGCAAAGTTGAGATATGAGTAGTGTCAGATCTTGTATAAGACGACATGGTCGCTTTGGCTCAGTGCTTAAATAGTATATCATAAGAGTGATGTTCCTTGAATGGATAGAGGTTGTTTGTGTTTGAATTTGTGGTTAGAGGTGGGTATGTTGTTTTGCCCTTGGGAATAAAATGTGGAGTAGTAAAGTTCAACAGCATGCCGTATGGTTGCTTAGGGTTGGCAGGCAAAACCATGGATCCAAAGTGTATGTAATCATTTTTATACTCGGGCAATAGAAATGTGGAGGATGTTTGTACAGTCGTGGGAGTTACGGGTAACTCTGGGTGAGAGGTCTCAAATTGGGCCTTCTTCGATTAAGCGTCATGCGCTTTCTTTATGGGTTTGTTAAGCAGTGAGCTCGAGGCTGTAACGTTGCTACTGTTTACTTGTTGGGAGTCGGGTTAATGTATCGCAACCTTATGAGGTGAGACCTTAGAGTAATGAGAGTGTTGGTGTTGTTCTTCTGTGAATACCCGGTAACGAATTCAAAATCCTACCAGACAAGTAGTATGGGACATAGGAAGTTAATGGTGCTCGAGGTGTATGAACGGGGTTTGAATATGAGGTCTCAGTGTAACAGATTGGTATCAGGTGTGAGTTGTTTCATCCTGGTTGAATGTGAATGTTGAGACCTTTGATTGATTCTTAATTTGATTATTTTCTGAGAAGGTGAAAATCACTGTGGGTCTTGTATTCGTGTTGTGGTCCTCTGGTTTGTGCCTTGGGAACTTGTACAACTGTGATCGGGTGATTGTGGGACTGATTCCTCGTAGTTTTCTAGTAAGGGTTTGTTTGCTCTACCCTGTGAGTATGAGTGTTCGGGTTGTATTCCTTGAGATATCGGGTTGGTAGACCTGGAACAACTGTCTGTTTGCTAATGAAGGAGTTAGTGTTGAGATGTAGAACCTACGTCTATAGAGATTTAATGGAGACTATTTGACAGATATATAGTGTATATTCTGGTTTGTATGAGAATATTAATATCCTTAGCTCTTGTCAGAATGAGATCCTTGTTGAAGTCTTGAGTTCATGTGACTGTATTGATCTTAATAACTGTGATGCCAGGGTGATAATCTCGACTGTGTGGAATCTTGGCCTTGACAATGACGTGACACTTAGTATTTCTGCAAGGTGAGAATTGTGGTTTGCGATTGAGAATCCAACTGAGGATTGGTAGAGGGTGAAGGTTTAAATGGAATGTTAATAACTCATGATAAGGAAATGTGTTCTTTGGAGTTTTCGGTGAATTGAATGAGTTCCTTTCTTTGGAACCAGATGTTTATTATTTTTGCTCAGGAAGGAGCATCTTGTCAGCTTCAGTGATGGCATTTCTAACATGCGTAGAATGGCGACATGGCTTCAAATTTTGTGGTTATTAGTTGATCTTGAAGGCTTGGACAAGATTTTGTGTGTGATATGTGTGAATCCTTATGAACAATGTCAGAGTTTGACAACGTGTGTGTGGCCTTATGAGAGTAATGCTTGGTGTGCATTTTGATACACGGATGAGCTAGTTAGCAGTAACACAAATGAGGGTGGAAATCTTTGCGATCTAAAGTAGAGAGTGTTTGGGACCAGTTCCGATTGTGGATTAGCTTCGTGCGTTGCGTTAAATCGCTTAAGCTGGTTGTGTTCGATGGGGGTTATGCTTCGATGCCTCGGTGGTGTGAGTTGAATCTTGGTTTAGCGACGTGTTGATGACCGTAGCGTCAATGAGACTTTGTTCGTGGAAGAAATCAGTAAGGATGTTTATCATTCGAAAATATATTTGTGTCGTAGGGCGTCACTCGTGGGGGATGAGCTGCGTTGGCATCTTTACTATTGGGCAACGCTATAGAGTTTTTTTTATTGGAGATTGTTGGTAGTTGACGATGAGGTAGCTGGCTTGAGTTCTAGTGTTGAATTTCGGGGGCAAAATTTCTTAAGGGGGAAGAGTTGTGAGACCCAATTCCTTTTAATTTGATAATGTTTATATGTAACGTGTTGTATATTGTTTTGGTCGTTGTAGAAAAGTATGTTTCTATATGTTTTATGCATGTGTCGGTTTATAATGCATGTTGGTTTCAATCCCGATCCTGCTTGGGTGTGTGAAAAAAAAGTTAGAAACTTTTCTGGGCAGGACCGCTCAATCGGTCTTTTTAGACTGCTCAAGCAGTTTGGCTGCATGGGTTATATATGTAACAGCTAGTGGCTTTGGGTCTTGCACCGAAGCTTCTCCTACAAACTTTCCATTTCTTCTCTTGTAAGAAAGATCAAACCCTTTGCATTTTCTCTAGCTTTTAGCTTGGATTGGGCTCGGTTCTTGGCGTTGAGATAGTCGATCCCTGTTATCCTCGCCGTGGGCTTCGCGTTCATCTGAACAGAATCTCGTTTTGGCGACTTTAATTTTTCACCGGTGTTTAAAGCGTCGAGTTTTAAACTCTCAGAGGTAAGATTTTAGGCTATCTTTCATTAAAAGAGTGTTACATGTGGTTTACATGCATTTTTATGGTTTTAAAATGCTATAAATATTTGACTTTGTGTTTAAACTGTGTTTTGTTGGGTAAAAAGCATATTATGCGTTTTTATGATTTATTACAAAGTTGGTAGATGTATGCGTCCGCGGTTTTCAAAAAGACGAGTTTTGAAAACCAGAAGGATTTATGAATATGTTGTGGGAACATATTTTGGGAGGTTAGGAGCTAACCGTTGGGGTTGAGTTGTGGTTCCAACGGGTGGTTGATGAACATGTGCCTTTAAATGTTATGCATGGCTATATGCCTCTTTAAATGTATCGCAATTATGTGTTTAATTTGGGATTCGACTGCTCCTGTGATGAAAGACCGTAAAGAATTGTTTAATTGAGGCTGGTACTGTCCTGCGGTAAAAGACCATAAAAGATCGCATAATTAGGACTGATGATGGTCCTGCGGTGAAAGACCGTAATGACTTTGCATAAGTGGGGTTAGTACTTGTCCCTCGATGGTAGGTCGTAAAAGAGTACAAAGTGTGTAGGAAACCACATAGGTTGTGGAAACCGAGTTGGAATGCAATGTGTTGTGCATGATTATTGAACTATTAGACGTTATGTGATTATTTAAAAACTTGTGATTTTATGAATGGAAAACCATTTTGAGACTTATATAGTCGAGTTGTTCATAAAATTCGTGATTGCATGTTATACTTTTAATTAATGCTAGTCTTTTTCTTATTGGGGTTTGACTCACGTTGTGGGATTTAAACCTTTTAAGTGAAGTTGATCACGAGGATTGATCTAAAGAAGCCTCGAAGGTGGCTAAGACAAAATTCTTTATTTATTTTTAGTAGTATTGTTGATCGGTCATTATCACTGTTTTGATTGATGGATCATGTAATGATAATATATGTTTTGGATTTGAAAACATATTTTTGTAAGCCTTGAGGCCTTGTTATCAATGCATGTATATTGTATGTTTTGAGAGGAACCATGGGTTGGCGGTGTGATTTCATAGTTATATGGAATGTTTATTGTTTGGTTGGTTTTAATGTTTTCATAAAACGTTTTCGGTTGGTTTTATGCTTTATATCAATTCCTGTGACTCGGGGGACGATTTTGAACCTTGTCCTTTTTGGCACTATATGCCTTAGGTGGTTTCGAAAAGGACTAAGTGTTGGATTTTCAAAAGAAATGTTTTGAAAAATGGCCCAGAGCCAGACCGCTCGAGCGGTCTATCGAGAGGTCGAGGTAAAGATTCTATTTTTGTGTTTCGAGTAGAAAACCAGTGGGCTTGCATGGATCGCTTGAGCGGTCTGGCCAATTTTCATGAAAACTTTGTTCGTTTTAAAGTTTGGCTCTTGGGGAACATGACATTATTCTTTTGGACTATTCTTTTACATAAAATAAACCTTCGGAAGTACGTTTTTCTACGATTTTAAACTCGTTTTCGTTTATGTTCTGTGACCCATTTGGGCTTGGATGGTTTTGATGGATTTTGGTATCTTACAGTGGGTTTTTCTTGGGTGATTTGCGTAACCCTGGTTTTAGGTGTGACAGGCGCAGTGTGGTAGTAGTGGTGCGTGGCCAGGCAGTGGTGGCAGCTAGGCTCGGTTGTCACTTGCAATGTTTCAGTCTAACAGAGTTTCTGATTGGCAGTAACGTTCTCACAAGAATAGAAGACTAGAATCCTAATTCTGACAAGATTATAGGTTTTCTGGATGAACAAAAACTCTTTGGTTAAAGTGTTTTTGATAGAGCATAAAAGTCAGGATTTAATGCATTTATTTATTTAAAAGCATGGATACTTTTATTTTAGTTTATTTATTCTCTTCAGTTTTAATTAATTTTGTTAATTTAAATTTTTTTGTAATGAAAAAAAAATAAAATTTTTTTAATTAAAATTAATTTTCTTAAAAGAAAATTTTAGAATTTTATTTGTTACATAAAACATGTTTAAAAATGATTTTTTTAAATAAAAAATATTTAAAAAATGTGATGGTTAATTTCTAATTTTTGAATTAATTAAAATGAGTTTAATTTTAATAAAATATTTTTTTTGAAATGTGTAACAAGAAAATAAAATAAAATTCTTGATTTTTATTTGAAATTAATTTTTTAAAATATATAGAATTTGAAAATTTTATTTGTTACACATAAAACATGTAAAGATGGTTTAAAAATTAAAATCATTTGTAACGTGTGGTTTCAAAAATTATAAATTTATTTTAATTAAAATAGTTTTTATAACTCTAAAAAATATTCTAAAAATTAAGTGAGTAGAAAATTTTATTTACAGATAATTTCTGTGGTCTCAATCACTAGTACATATATGATATAATTAATTTTGCGTGTTGGCATTAGGGACTTACTCTCCATCGGACATAATTAATTACGGAGTCACCGATACGAACCTCCTCGAGGGATAATTCTAGATTATTGTTAATGTGAATTATTTCTCCATTTGAAGGGTTTATTGTGAAGTGATTGATTCGTGATTAGGTGATGGTATACACTTAGTTATAAATAATAGTATCTTTTCCATCTGAGTCACTGCTATTATTTATAGGACCGAAGCTATTTAACTATTTAATTTTACTTGGCACGGTCTGTTGCCTAGTTAGTAAAATTAATAAGAATTAACATGTGTGGACAAATGATGAATAGTAGATGTCATTTCTATCGAAACATGCTATTCATGGTGTATCAGGCTGCTCGCGATTTTTTTTAAATGATAGAGAAAATCAATTTTAAAATAAAATTTAAAATTTTTCTCATCATAATTAATGATTTTTAATTATGTGATTCTCATGATAAAATAATTTTCAATCCACCCACAATTATACTCAAAGAAAACAAATTTATGGGTCTAAATTATGTTGACTAGAAATGGAATCTGCATATTGTTTTAATTGCCAAAGACTATAAGTTTGTGTTGATTGAGATTTTCCCGCCACTACTTGATGGGAGGCAATCGAACATAAAACCCGGGCTTATCGAAAATGGCAGAAGGTTGACCAGCTGGCTCGCTATTACATTTTGGCTTTCATGTCAAATGTATTGCAGCATCAGTCTATGCGCAGTACCTTTGACATGATTATGAACCTTAAAGAGATGTTTGGGGATCAAAATCATGCCGCTAGGTAGGTGGCCATGAAGTCTTTGATGAACACAATCATGGCTAAAGACATCCTAGTTAGGGATTATGTTCTGAAGATGATTAGTCTTCTGAATGAACTGGAGATTCAGGGAGCTGAGATTAATGGGGAAATCCAGGCCGATATCATATTTCAGTCATTGCCTGATAGCTTTGAGTAGTTATGCCTTAATTATATAATGAATAGACTTAATTTTTTCCTAGCAGAACTACTTAAAGAACTTCAAGCAGCTGAGGGTGTTCTTAGGAAGCCAGGAAATGTGCTTGTTGCTAAAAAAGATTTTTTCTCTAAGCTGAAAGGGAAGAAGAAGAAAAAAGTTCAGAAACAAAGAGACATAGGTGCAAATGCAGCTAATAGGCCTAAAGTTGGCGTGAAAAAGACGATAGGCAAGTTTTTTTACTACAACTGGATAGGGCACTTGAAGAAGCGATGTCCAGTTTATCTTGGCAAGCAGAACAAGAAAGGTAATTTTTGTTCACTAGTTATGAAAATATGTTTAGCAATATTATCTATTGGTACCTGATGTGTAGATATGGAATCCACTATTTATGTATGCAATTCATTGTAGGGATTTCAGGAAACCAGATAGCTTAGTGATGGGGCAATTTACCTACACATGGGTGCGGGCGTTTAAGGGAGGAGCGGTGCACTGGATATCTATTTGTTTAGAAAATATTCTTTTTCCTTTTTAAAAGAAAAGTCCAAGATATATGAGTATCTTTTTTGAAAAATAGAGTCGTCACTTGGTTTTTGAGAAAAATCAAGAAAAAACAAAAAGAAGGCTGTGGGTCTTTTAAAAAATATAACCAGAGAAAAAGAGGTTCGGAGGTTAAGGTATGGAAAGGGAATGTGTTAGGCACCCTTTTCTCCAAACTGTGAGATTGGTCTCTATTTTGTCAAAATTGGTTCTTATTGTAAATTTTTTAAAGGTAGCATATATACAACGGGAGGTTAAAGAGAGTTCAAACAAAAGTAAACAATGAAACAAAAATCTGACTATGATCCTAGGGTCATGCAACTTGGTTGTTATTTCTAGATATGTTACACGTATTGTTTGAGCAAAGAAAAGCGAAAAATATGTAAATAAGCGGTAAACAAACAAGTAAGATTCTAAGGGTCATGCAATGATGTTTTTGTCCCTATCATGTTGTATACAGGTTATATAGAACAAGAAAAAGAGATTTAAACACCATATTTAAGTTATTAGTCGTGCACAAAACTCACGGTCTTGGGGATAAATGTTGCGGTCGTGACAAAATAATCACAAAATAGGCGGCCGTGACTAATATAGGGTTACCGTGAAAATAGAATAACAATCTCACTGTCGTAACAAAGAGATATCGCGACCATGATTTTAAAGAGGTACATAAAGGGTTTATACATTGTACGTGGCTTAAAACAGGCTCAGATGAATAGGATATGCAGGACAGAGACTATAATCTATTGGCCTTAGGCTAGATCCACCATCATTCATCCTCTATGAAAGTAATAACTCTAAACAGAATATATAGGTTATTAAAAATGAATAGTAGAGAGCTTAAAGCACATTTACATGCTACTGATGTCTCAAAAAAAAAAAACTACACGACCAAAACAAAGGGGATAACGGCCTTGAAAAATATGAAGGAAAAGAAGACGGCCGTAATATCTACATAACCTCAAAACCATGTAAATATGAAGGTATGTAGAATGGTGACCATGATCCATTCGGTCTAGACCAGATCTATCATTCATTACTCGACAGAAAACTAAACAAAGATACGTAAAAAAGAAAATACTAAATAGAACCATAGAAGGATGTACAAACTTGAAATAAACAGATAATAGAGGGTTTTGAAAAGATTTTTTTTGCATTTTTAGCCTTAGAACAATGTAAGAGCCGTAACAATAAAATGTTATGGCCGTCCATATAAAGAGGCATAAATGTAGTGGCTCTTATAAGAAGAACACGGCCGTCACTGTGGGTTTAACAGAACATAGGCCGTGACATAAGAGTATTACGGCCGGTATGTTCCAGAACCTCAGTAAGGTTCTGATGTGTTCAGTGCGCTTGTGAGTATCGAAATAGGATGTAAACAAATGTAAATATACAAAACAGAAGGCTATGCAGATACTGTTAATGATGAAAGCTTGGAGGAAATGAATATTTACATTGAAATGAATGACAAATAGGCAATAAACAAATAGAAACCTTACCTACGACACTCTTGGGGAAAAAGATGAGGGTTAAGAAGAGTCGTGGTAACTTAAGGTCACCTCGTGTGAATATCAACCTCGAATGGCCCCTTGGTGGTGTGAATACGATACCTTCGAACCAATATACGTGCTCTAAGAACTCTTCCGAAGGAAGCAAGAGCACAAACGAGGCATGGGAAATATGGAATGGATAGGAGAATATCGGGTGGGGGAGTATTTGGGAAGAGTTTTGGTATCCAGGTATCTCTTTTTTTTCTACTTGAAATTACCGCCTATTTATAGGAAAGGCCAGCAACATAAACCCCTTATGGGATGTTTTCACCTATCCAAAAAGGGGTAACAGTGACGACTACTACGTTTTTGCTTTTGTATTGTGCTAACCGCTACTTTTATGGTGATGAAAATGACAGTCGCGACTTTTAAAAGTCACAGCCTGAATAAAAAAGCCACAGTCGTGACAGAAAAAGTCGCGATTTGGTTTAGGATTTTCAAAAAGGTCACGACCGTTAGAGTAAGGACACAGCCTATTCTTGGGTTTTTAAAATGTGGCGGTCGCGTGGATAGGAATGCCACGGTCTGAAGGGTTTTTAGGGTTTTTAGGTTTTGAGCCATATTCATGATTTTACTTGCTTTGGGGTATCCTCGAGCATGATTATCATACTTTTGTCATTGGGGCGCATTTGAAATGGGTGCCTAAGATCTGACTTGGTCAAATTGGGGTGTCTACAGTTGCTCCTCTTTGATAGAGCTTACAACAACTCGTGGCGCAAGTAATGTCAAAGCTCTAAAGACAAACCGATTGAACAAGCCACCACTTAGGCACAAACAAAACATGCAAAAAAGCATAGTTAAACCCGAATTTTCATCGAGCTTCCTACGTACCCCATTGCAAGGGATCATACTGGTCATAGTTCGCGGGCTAATGCATATGATGCAAATAGACTAATCATGATGTATGGCAGATGCAAAACATAGTCTAGGTACAAGGTATTGTGCAAAACATAAGAACTTCAAAAGGTTGAGTCAGAACCTAAAGAAGTGATCAGTGATCCAAAGCTTTAAGAACTCCATGAGGGTGCCTGGAAAGTAGGGCTTAGGGTGCTTAGAACACTAGGACCTAACAAACCTAAGAATCGTATCACGAACTAGGGCTTTTAGAAGACAGGGATGCCTAGTCCTCAAGGGCTTGGGAAAAAGGGGATGCCTAATCCTCTAGGGCTTTAGGAAAGAAGGATGCCTAGTCCTTTAGTGCTTGGAAAAAATGAGATGCCTAGTCTTCTAGGGCTCGGAAAATAGGGATGCCTAATCCTCTAGGGCTTTGGGAACGAAAGATGCCTAGTCCTCTAAGGCTTGGGAAAAACAGGATGCCTAGTCCTTTAAGGCTTAGAAAAGAGGGATGCCTAGTTCTCTAGAGGTTAAGAAAGATGGATGCCTAGTTCTCTAGGGCTTTGGGAAAAAAGGATGCCTAGTCCTCTAGGGCTTGGAAAAAATGGGATGCCTAATCCTTTAGGGATTGAAAAAGAGGGATGCCTGGTCCTCTAGGGCTTGGGAAAAATGGGATGCCTAGTTCTCTAGGGCTTGGAAAAGAGGGATGCCTAGTTCTCTAGGGCCTGGGAAAAATGGGATGCCTAGTCCTTAGGGCTTCGAAAAGAGGGATGCCTAGTTTTCTAGGGCTTAGGAAAAAAGGATGCCTAGTCCTCTAGGGCTTGAAAAAGAGGGATGCTTAGTCCTCAGTGCTTGGAAAAGAGGGATGCCTGGTCCTCTTAGGCTTGAAAAAAGGGATGCCTAATTCTTTAGGTTTTGAAAAAGATTGGTGCCTAGTCCTCTAGGGCTTTAGAAAAGAATGATGCTTAGTCCTCTAGGGCTTGGAAAAAAGGGATGCCTAGTTCTCTAGGGCTTCGAAAAAATAGATGCTTAGTCCTTTAGGGCTTTGGAAAAGAAGGATACCTAGTCTTCTAGGGTTTGGTAAAAGTGGGATGTCTAGTCCTCTAGGGCTTGGGAAAGAGGGATGCCTAGTCCTCTAGGGCTAAGAAAAAAATGGGATGCCTAGTCCTCTAGGGCTTTGGTAAATCCTAAGGATCGTCTCACGAAGTTAAGACTTAGATAATGCTTTGCATATGACTAGGTCTTTCAAAAGAGAGAAAGATGACTTGGCGCAAGTGACGACCCTTGGTACTTCCTTTTCCATTTCTTTTCTCTTTTTTACATGGAGGCTTGTGTGCTTATTTCTTTACTTGGGCCTTTCCCGCTGAAAGACTTGATGCACTAGACCTGTATACATTACTGTTTTGATTGAGACAAGCCTTCGTGCCTTTAGATTATATTGTGTTCATTGTGGATGCTTGTCTTCTTTTTTTTTCATACATATGAAAACATGTTTTCGATCACTAGAATCTTTTATTATGCATAATGTATGTTAGTGAGTTGAATACTTGCCTTGCGAGCCCATTTTTGTGTTGTGAGTTGCTTACAGGTTCCTAGCAAGGATGTTAGCAAGAAAGAGAAGCGCTGTCAAAAAAATTTCTATAGGAGAAAGGTTGTAGCCGCGAGGAAAAATCTCTCGGCCATGATGTTTGAAAAGTTTGCGGCCTAGAAGATAGGAGTTCATGGCCGTGGAGTTTGATGGCAGAGCTTTTTGGCACGAAGCACAGGCCTAATTTTGTGGTCCTCTCTCCTTTTGGGCTCTATAAAAGGGGACTAACTAGTCCAAATCCCACTGCGTGAGATATTCTCTATTCTCCTTGTCTTTCCATGGCTTGTGCTTTTAACAACTCTTTCTTGTCGTGGATGGGCGAGTTCTCCTTGGTTGAGCACAAGAACTTTGTCAACTTTGGCCTGAATGCACTATTCTCTTTCAAGATCATGAGAATCGACTCACCTCTTCTGGAAAGGGCTACCCAGCTTTGGGACCTCGATGTGCACGTGTTTCATTTCGGATATGAGGAGCTGTGCCCGACGGTGTAAGACTTTTTCGCTAGTCTTGAGATTTCGTCTCGAGACAGAGTCATAGTTCCTTCTCCATCTTTGAGTCCCAAGGACAGGTTGATGCAACTTTGTGGCTACCCCAAGCGTGAGGCTTCATTTATGGAGTTCTTGATGTGGCTCGGATCATTGGCCGATTCTAACCCTTTTAGCTCTAGTGTTATTATGCTCTTTATATCTATCTTCTAGCTTGTTTCCTCTTGGGTCATTTGGATGGGCAGATTAGCTCTTCTTGGGTGGATGTGGCTCATAAGATCCATGAGGGTCGGGATCCTATTCTGTTGGTCCTTGCTGAGGCACTTCTCGGGCTTGACATGGTTTGTACTAAAGGTGGCCCTTGCTTTACAGGAAATGCTCTCTGCTACAGGTAGTCTCTCATCTCTCATTTTTCTTTATTTCTCTCTATTTTTCACCCAGTTCTCCTTTTTTCTGTATTTCTCTCTATTTTTTCGCTCAGCTTTCCTTTTTCTGTATTTCTCTCTCCATTCAACTCTCCTTTTTTCTATTTTTCTGCTTTCCTCTCCTTTTCCTTTATTTCTCTCAGGTTTGGCTGATGGAGAAGGTGAACTTGTTAGAGAAACCCGTATCTAATAGCTATAGCATAAAGTCCTTTTGTCCATTGTCGAGATTACCACCTCTACTCCTACTGAAGCTACTTGGAAAGATTATCTGAGCTCTTTGACTGGGGAGGACATCTCCTGGTTATGCCCCTTGGCTGAAGATATCTCTCATGACTACTGTCATTGTGGGTCACTCGGGAGTCCTGCTGATTAGCTTCAAGCTAGCCACTTTCTATCATCCATAACGCATTCTTCATCAATTTAGGTATACTCATATTAGTCCTGACACTACTGTGAGTCATTTGTAGAGTTCTGTACATCCAGTCCCTTTCTTCGGTTAGTACCAATGGGCTTGGCGTTCTCAACTGAGGATTTCGATCAGTAGAGAGTTTAATAGTAGGCTTTTTGAGAACTACAAGGCTTGGCTTAGGACAGGATTAGAGCGTAATGCAAGGTAGGAAGGAGACGTAAAGAGGAGAAGGACTTTACTTTGCTTCGTTGTACCTCTATATTTTGTTTGCTTTCTCTTCTTCTTCTTCTTCTTCTTCTTCTTCTTCTTCTTCTTCTTCTTTTTAAAGCTTTTTAGGATGAGGAATTGCGATCCTTTCTTGTTTTTAGAACCAACTGAATCAATAAAAAATTTTAATGAAAGTTTCAGCGCTTCTAGTTTGTGATGATTTCTGAAATTGTTCCTTAGATTTTTGTTTTTACAGCATAACCAATCTATTAGAAAAACTTAAAAGTAATATTTTGCATTGATCGACTACTTGAAACATGATTATAGAGGAGAGATTCGAACAAAGGATTGGGCCGAACTTCTGATAGAAGCTGCCTACGTATCCCAAAGAAGGGAATCGGGTTATAACGTAGTTCGAGGCGTGGGTTACACTCGGGTATTGACACTCTTCTTTTCATTGCCTAACTTTTGCCAAGGATGCCATTTTGAATTTTCGGTCTTGCGGGCTGCTTTAGCTTTTGCTTGGGCTGCCTTTACGATTTTTAATCCAGTGAGCTTAACTTTTTTCTTTTTTTTTTCTTAGGGATAAAACCTCTTGGGTTGACCTGAGTTGATTGGTGTAGAAAAGGCATTCCCATTCAGATCCATAAGGATAGCGGTTCCCTCTGACATTGGAGTTTTGATAAGATAAGGCCTGACCCAATTAGGTTTGAACGTGCCTCTTGGATAAAAGATCGGGACTGAGAACCAAATCACCTTCTTTTAAATTTAGAGACTTAACCTTCTTGTTAAATGCCCTAGTTATTCTCCTTTGATACCCTTGAATAATGCTATGAGTCTCCTTTCATAGAATAAAAGCAACTCTTCGAACCTATCCCTCTGCCAATCTAATTTGGGAATACTACTTTTAGCCATAATCCTTAAGGATAGAATCTCCAACTTTACGGGTAGGACTACTTCCATTCATAAATCAATGCATACGGTGTTACTCCGGTGGAAGTCCTGATTGACGTTCGGTATCCCCAAAATGCGAATGGTAGTTTCTTTAGCCAATCTCTACTTCCCTCTATTGTTTTTTTACAGTATCTTTCTTTACGTTTTTGTTAGCAGCTTCCACAAGTCCATTGATTTGCAGTCTATACTTGGAAGACTTATGGGCGGTGATTCGGTACTCAAAGAGATCCAAAAATTTCACCTTGGAGGCGAGAACCATGACAAAAAATTATCTCATGCGAGATCCCATACCGACAGATAAGATTCTCCTTAATGAACTTGGCTACCTGTTAGGCTTTCAGGATAGAGTAGGAGGCAGCTTCGACCCACTTCGTGAAGTAGTCAATTGTTACAAGGATAAACTCATGTCCGTTCGATCCCTTGGGTGTGATCTTTCCTATCACGCCAGTCCCCTAAACTAAGAATGGCCAACGTGATGCCATGTTACCAAGTTGAGATGGTTGCATATGCATGAAGTTTGCGTGAACTTAACATTTTTGGCATCTTCCAACAAATTGGTGACAGTCTATTTCTATTGTCATCCAAAAGTATCCTTGGCGCAGGATCTTCTTAGCCAGTATCATCCCACCCGTGTGAGGGCCGCAAGCTCTTCTATGAACTTCTCTCATCCACTCGTGTCCTTCTTTTGTGTCAATGCAGAGTTTATTAACTCCCAAATATCCTCTCTTGTATAGTCTCACCCCAGCGAGTCTCTTGTAGCGCCTAATCCTTCCTGTTGGCTCGACTAGGATACTCTTCCTTCTCAATGAAATTCCAAATGTCGTGATACTAGGGTTGTCCATCATTGACTTCCTGGGTAGCGACGATATTACCGATTGCGGGTGTCTCTTTGCTGAACCTCCAACGGTCTCATCCTTACTCTTGGTAGTATGTCTATCATCGATGCTAGAGTAGCTAAAAGCGTCAGCAGACTTAATCTGTAGTCTTAAGACATGAGTAAACACCACACTCTCAAAATAGAGAATCATTAACTTGAGTTCTCAGTGATACTAGATTAACTTTTCTTCTTTAACCTTCCACTCTCCTTTTTCTTGGGAGACGACCAAAGATGAGTCTCTTATGACCTCTAATTTTCTTGTTCCTAGTTCCAAGGCAACTTTCAATCCAGCTAAGCAAGCTTCATACTCGGCCTGATTGTTGGTATCCTCAAAACTTAACTTATAAGCTAAAGGGATATAGGAATCTTTAGGAGTAATCAAAGGTATCTCTATCCCGTATCCATATTGGTTCAAAACTCCATCGAAGTATAAGGTCCACAGATCCTTTTTGATTTTCAACACTTGTTCATTGAGAAACTCAAACTCGGGCTCTTCTTCTCCTTCAATAGGATGGTTGGCTAAGAACTCTGCAACGGTTCTCCCTTTTATTAATTTTCTCATGACATACTACAAATCAAACTTGACTAGCATTAGCAACCACCGGGCTAACTTTCCTGTCAATGCTGGCTTTTCGAAGAGGTACTTGAGCGGGTCCATCCTTGAGATCAGAACAACTCGGTACGCTAGCATGTATTGGCGTAATTTCTTAGATGCCCAAACTAGCTTCCATCAAGTCTTTTCCAAAGGCGTATATCGACGTTCGCAGTCTGTTATCTTATTACTTAGGTAGTAGACAACTATTTCTACCTCAATTTTATCTTTTTGAGCGAGCATACATCTTATTGCTGAATCAGTCACGGACAAATATAGTATCAAAGGATAACCAAGTTCTGGTGGTAACAGGACTGGAGGGTCTTGCAAGTACTATCATATAGCATCGAAAGTGACCTGCCATTATTGATCCCATCGAAAATTAGTCCCTCTCTTCAAGAATCAGAATATGGGTTCACAGGTCATGGTCAGTTTAGCTATAACTCGACTGATAAACTAAATTTTCCCTAGAAGGCACCTTATGTCTTCTAAGTTTTTGCTTGACAGGCTTAGCGTCGGGATAGAGAGGGATTTGGTGTTGTACAATATCAAGATTAATTATGGGCATAACTTCGTAGGACCATGCAAAAACATCTTTAAATTCTTTTAATAAAAGGGTTAACTGCTCACATTCTTCGGAAGAGAGCACAGAACCAATCCTGAACTATTTGTAGATCCTTTTCATTATTAAGATTTATTGAAATAGTTTCTTTCATTACGGGTTTAGCTTTCATTTCTCTTCCTTTTCAATTAAAAGTTTTAATTCTTGGGGAATATTCTCCTCGAATTCATTAAAATTTTCAGAATCTAAATAAGATATTTGAGGCACAACGAAGCAAGAAAAATTTAGATTTATTTCATTGATTTTAATGGGGGTTACAATTTCGGGCTTGAAATAGAAAGGGACTCGGGATGCCAACAGGTGCATTCCCGATAGATTTGTCATCATGAGAACCCTTTACAGTCTCGATTAAAATAGACTCACCTGACTTAAGACTTCAACTCACTTTCTACATCATGCATATGAAAAGACTTAAGAGATTGACTCTTTTGCATTTCAGCAGCATCCATAATGAGCGTAGTGTAATTTGTAAGCTCGTCGGCATCCGTCATTAGCGCAGCCTCATCTTCTTTGTTACCTATACGCACTCGGGCCATCTCTTCATCAAAGAAAGAAGCCCGATCTCCTTCCTCACAATGAACTGCCCAGTCCATTCATATCTTTTTAGTGAAGCCCGTCTGCCATATTTTTGTTTCCTCCTCGTTGTCAGACAGCTGGTAGTTGAAAAAGATCTCCACCCTCGGTAATTTTTGGTTAGTCATTTCCTCAATCCAAGGCTCTAGAGATCCACAGTAAGGGAAGTCATCTCCCTGCTCATTCAATGTTGGCCCGTATTTTCCTACCTTTAGATCTTCTGATTCTAGCTTATATCTAAACCCACATCCGTGTCGATTGTGGTACACGGGGATTAGCTCCGAGAATCCTTGCAGATGCTTGCCAAGTCCCATTCCCAAAAACTCGAACATTCTTTTCATCATTGCCATCACTTTTTGATTTACATAGTTCTTTTCCTTGTTCATCAGAACTCGAATGGCCTTAGTCTCGTCAAAGTCGAACCCATTTAGAAGAAGGTTTTCTTCCCCATGTTGGATCTCAAGGAGCGGAGTAGTGTCACTAAGCGGAGTTAGCAATCTAGTTTTTCCCTGAATGGTGATAGTTACCTCTTCCATAACCAGCTTCACTTTTTGGAGTAGGGTTGACGAAATTGCTTTAATTGCTGGGTCATGTAGCCAAGGCCTTCCTAGCAACAGATTGAATGAGGTCAGCACGTCTAGAACATGGAATTCTACCCCGCTGTCTAGCGGTCCCACTATCACGGCAAAAGTTACTAACCCAAAACATCTCTTTGTGTGTTATCGTATGCCCGTACTCCTTGCGTAGTCGGTTTGAGATCTTGTATCTTTAACCCCAAGAAGTAAGCAGTTCGTAGTGGACACACATTGAGGGCAGAACCATTGTCGACTAAGACGACTGACACCCATTTCCCCAAACACTTGATAATTAAATGCAATGGCTTGTTGTGGGACTGCCCTTCTGTTGGAAAATCATTGTTGTTAAAGGTGATAACATTAGACTTCTTTTTGGGTATCAACATTCTAACCAACTGGTCGGGGGAGACATCGATCAAAATGTATATACTACTGAGATCCTTCAAGACTGCCTGCCGGTGCTTGTGGGATGCCACCGACAATCCCCAGATACTTACATTCGCCTGTGTCTTCCTGAGCTGCTTCAAAAGAATGTCTTCTTCACTATTCTGTTTCTCCCCTTGCTTTCTTGGTTGTTCTTGGTCCCTACTTGGTTACCCCTTATCTAGCTGTGCGGGCTTAAAATTTCTTTCGCTTCTCGTTATATGCTCTACTTGCTCTTTAGGCTCCTACAGGAATTTGAACTGGTTGGTCACTTCTCTTACTTCGGTTACTAGATGTCCTTCCCCTTGAAAAGCCCAAAAATCATCTATGCTTGTCTTTCCTCGATTGTCTTCTTCACTAACACCTCCAACTCCCCAAAGATTTTCTTCGATTCCCATCACGTTTTGTGTAAACCAATGGGATTCTTCATCGATGCTGGCCTCTATCTCGAAGAGTTGAGGCAATGATACCCTGTCAAAGGGATCCTCATAATCATATGGTGGTAGAGGGATCCAAGGTTCCCAGGAACCTCCATTGTCATACGGCTTCTCCACAATTGGATTCGGTTAGATCTAGACAACCCAAGAGGGGGGGTGAATTGGGTCTTTAAAAAAAAAGAATTTTAAACCTTTTTTAGAAATCTTTTAATATTGCAATAAAGCAAGGTATGCAAGTATATAATCAAAGCAAATATTAAAAGA
>JAOTRH010475526.1:11402-26203 GCA_034768845.1 Heliamphora exappendiculata
TTCAAATATGGCATCATCTCCTACTTTTGATATTAAAGCCCACTTTCCTCGACAGTTGAGTTGTATTAAGAATATAGGTACATCTATCTGAATTTGTTGGATGATGTTACACGGGCTGCATTATCTCACATGCCATCTAGGGTTAAGTTAATGCTAACTTTACATTGTAATATGGAGACAGTTAAAATGATTCTTGTGTCTAATTTGGATATCATAGAAATGTTTATGGTACATGCTAAAACATGTGTTATTTATCTATTTCTACAAGTGGATGATGTTGAAGGACCCATTTGTCCTACGGCAACTAAAGACCCTCCACCTAAAGACCATTAACCTATAAGAATGTTCAATACAGATAATGTTAGGTCTGCATGCAATAGTAAAGGATGCTGACGATGAAGATATTTGTGAAGATGTCAGTAATAGTGAAGATTCATATCAGATGATATCTTAGATTTTATTGATGAAGATGTTGCGTGTACTAGCATTGGGTCAGTATTCTTCTAGTGAAGATGCAGCAGCTCTAAATATCTCCAATAACGAATTATTTGACTACCAATCAGATAATGATAGTGTTCATACCATTGGGTTTGACTCTAATTCTCAAGCCTTGTTTGTTATGAGATATTAGATAGAGTTTGATTAGATTAAAGACAAGGTTATCCCACCAAAAAAAATTTGTCTATTTAGTATTATGAGTCTCACGTTTGTATTACGGAACTCAAACTAATAGTCCAATGAATGAGAAACTGCTAATCTCTCATTAATAGGATTACCAATATTAAACCCCCTTTGTATTATTAGAACCAAACTCTGGATTATCTTTTTCCCTTATGTAACGGTCAGAAATAACTCCACAACTCTTATCCCATTCTTTATCCCACTTAACCAAACATGAACCAAATTTCTTACTATATACATGATCCCATCTATAATCCATTGGTATACAAAAAAGCATGTGGGACCCTCAGTATTACTAATCTCTCATATCCAATCTAATTATATCCGGAATAACAAACAAGCTCTCAGTGTACACCTAAAACATCTAGACCAACCAACATTGACCCTCGTAGGTTTGGCCAAGAATTTCATGCAGATAATGATGCGAAGGTTAAGTTTGTAGTAGGTATGCTCTTTGGTAATGTGTACAAGTTCAAAGAAACCTTAAAAGAGTACACCATTCAATAACGTTGCAAAATTATTCAGGACAAAAATGAAAAAGAAAAAGTAACCTGGCATTGTGCCGATGTAGGTTGTAAGTGGAGATTCCATGCGTCTCCACTACCAGATGGAATTACTTATAAGATTAAATCCTATGGTACGGAGCATACATGTATATCTTCAAATCGCAGTGTAAAAGCAAATTCAGCTTGGATTGCCAAAAGTTCATTAATTCCTTAAGGGCTAAATCTTAACCTGTCTTTGGATGCCATGCAAATTGATATGCTGCAAATGTATGGGATTGATGCATCTAGGATTCAGCTTTATAGAGCTAAGCAAAAGGCTTTGGAAGAGTTTGAAGGGAGTCATAGTAGGTCCTACACTTTGTTGCCAGCATATGCCACTGAAGTGAGAAGGATTAACCCTAGGAGTTTTGTAAAATTGCATAGGTTAAATGTAACATCCAACCCCATTTTTAGGAGGATCTTCATTTCATTTGCAGCCATGAAAAGTGACTTCATTGTTGGGTGTAGACCATTTACAGGAATGGATAGTTGCCACCACAAGTATGTCTTTCCTTTAAAAGCTCATTTTCATGCATATTTTCTAGTAAATTATTAATGTTATACTTGATTTTTAATTGGCCCAGGACACAGACTGTACAGGCCACATAATGCCCAACCTTCAATATGTACTAAAGGCTGAACTGGATCAGCCAGAGTAATGATTTATCTTACAATTTGTAATACACCATGAATTAAATTTTTGGAAAATAAATTTTCTTTATGAACATGAATATTACTTTACCATTCAGATGGCTAAAGGCGCACAGCTGAGGAGGAAAAGAGGCATGGGCAAAGGAAAAGGTGATCCTTCATGGTTTTTTACCATTTATTTATTCCTCAACTTTAATACGTGACTGACATTCCTACTCATTTTGTAACTGTAGAAGACCAATCATCTGATCTCCATTGATTGGGCACATATTTTTTGCTGGGGCAGTGAGTTATTTCTGCATGGGGGGTTTCTGCACGGGGTTTTGGACAATCGGTTTTTTTTTTTTCTTTTGCACTACATTTGGTGCAGGGGTTCTTGTGTAGTGATTTTTGTGCAGGGTTTTCTGTGCAGTAGGATTTTTTAGCACTGCATTTGGTGCAGGCGTTCTGTGCAAGTTCCATTATGCGGTTGGTTTTTTATGCACTACATTTTGTGTCGGGGTTTTTGTGAATTTTGTGCAGTTGGCTTTGTATGCAGGGAGGATTTATGCAGGGAGGGTTATTTCTGCTGAGGGTTTTGCATGCAGTGGGGGGTTTTTGTGCAGCTGGTTTGTGCAGGGGGCTTGTGCAGCTAGTTAGTACAGCCTCCACCACTTCATATTTTGGCATCTTTACTTTTTGAAGTAGGAGCAGTGAAGGCCACAGAGTAGCTTCAGTTTTTTGGAGGTGTAGGAGCAGTGAAGCCCACACCGAGCATATTCAGTTTTTGCATCTTCTACTTTTCTGTATAGATCAAAGTACAAGTCATGGCTTTTGTAATTCATAGAAAACATTTGTTTTGTGTATGGCCATGTGAACTGATTTTGATGATTACCAATCAATATAATGAAATAATGTTCATACATCCTCATTTATGTTAAATTAGCACATATGCATAATTCATCTATTAATTACTGTAAAATACATATAACAAATAACAAAATACAGGAATATGTCTTACAGAAAGCATGTGTTCAAGTTGATTTCTTTGGGATGTCCTCTTCCTGTTGAGCTCTGGAATCTTCTTTCTTCTCCATGACTTGTTGTATACCTTCTTGATACCCTTCTATGAAGGTCTTGAGTGCATCTCTATATGCTGAAGCTCTTGTCATGTAAACACGCTGCAATGCAGGCCTAAGCGTCTCCATCCCACCTCGGGCAGCCACCGCTATCAAATTAATTCCAGGTATTAGATATCGAAAGATGTCAGAATCGAACATAAAAAGAAAATAAGTTCAAAGAACAAAAGCGAAGTAAAATTCAAGGAAACAGTTCTTTGCAAGTAGTTAAGCCCATTAGCGTAAGAACAGAAGAAGCCTATCAAACGGGAAACATGGTCGACATTATTAAAATAAAACCATTTTTTACTGTTCTGGATGGAGATCCAGAAATGTCAAATTTGCAGCAGTCGTTCTTCACGGTCTTCACATTCTATACCTACACCCTGAAAAATCTAATCCAGTTTATATCAATGTAAATCATGTGATAAACTATAAAGATCTAGGTTGTTATTTAATCAAACAAAAATTTTCTGAAAAATGTAGATACAAAGGGAAGTGTCATGATTACAGGTAAAAACTAGAATCCGAGTAATGATTACAACAAATAATCTGAGCACTGATACATCCAACCCCAGCAGACCTATGTTGATAAGTGATACAAAAGACAAAGAAGCGTTATACAGCTAAAAACTAGACCAATTCCACCCAGCAGTATTCACCACTGACATTTATTTGATGAACTTTATACTAGCAACCATCAATTTTTATTCCAGCCATGTCATGTATAATCAGGTCAAGAGTCAGTAGTCCTTTTCAGTGATATTTTTCTCTGTATATTTTTAGCTTCCCCATAGTTGATGGAACAAGGCTGCTGAAGTTTATCAGAAAACATTTTCGGCCAAAAGATGAAAAAGGAAAACAGGTAGAAATATGCAACTGAAAGCATTTAATGAGGAAACCATATGACACCAATGTTCCATTAAACTGTGACACTCTATCAAAATAAATAAATAAATGAAATCCAGAAGTTTCTAACATGTTAACTAACTAGGTATAACCCGTGCCTAAAGGCACTACTACTATTTTTTTAAAATCATTCAGTAGCTTGCAATGATAACTGAAATTATAAATGACAAAAAATGTAAAAAAAATAGTAATGACAGATCAATAGATTGTTCAAATACTCAAATTAAATAATAACAATCAATTAAAATATATAAAATTATCACATCCTAATTAATAGTTATACTTAAATTAAATAATAACCGATTAAAAAGACAAAAGTCCCAATGAACTTCATCTCACCATTAGATTGTTTAGAAAGAAGAAGATCCCTTGGATCAATAGATACATGTCATATCAACTATTGTAACTTGTTATACATATAGCAAATTACCCATGCACATGAGACTCTCAACAATAAATGAGCCAAATTTAACTGGTACACCAACATCTTTTTATTTTCATAAAATTATAAAACCCAATGCTTAATGGTAACCAAAAAAAAAATGTTTTACTAAAAAAAGTTGTCGAAACTACAAATAAATAATAAGTGAATCTCACAAGGTGGAAAAAAAAATCAATCCACTAATACCATTAATGAATGCTATCTATCTAGAAACTTAGTCGATGGTCCATATTTTTCCTATGGAATGCAAGATTTCACATTTTGACTCAAAATAAGTCGGTCAGTTGCGATCAATTGAAATCACATTTAGAATTGGGTAAGTTCCAACCATTCTTATGAGATTAGTGGGATTTGAAAGAAACAATTTTCCTAAATTGATCTAGCAACTTTTTTTTTTTTTCAGACGAGGGAGACAAATATCACATTAACCTCCTTAAATTGTACTAAAGATTGTAAATTTGCCACAGATTATGCTTGCAATTTGAAATGGGGGGAGAGAGAGAGAGAGAGAGAGAGAGAGAGTAGTTGGTAAGTATTTTTCTTCCTCTACTGTCGGATGAGTTTATTGCTATTGTGTTCCATACTTCCATCAGTTGAAAGAGTCTAGGAGGCGCACAGAATGGGCAGAACAGAACACAATCAAGAACTCAACAAATATATGATATGTGTTTCTATATTCCTAATATAAATGCAACAGAGTTCAGAAACAAAAAGACTGATTTGGACAATAATGTGCCATCATAATGAGTGTTTACGGTTCACATCGTCCATTGTTAAAAGTATCAACAAGATTTAGATGTTAGAACTACATTGTTAAATTGGACAAGGGGATTTACGAGAGTATACTCCAACAAACCATATTTTGAGTTCATAATCTATAATGTTCCTTTTCCAAATAAATTAATAATCCACATTCCCGGTAACAATGCTTAGAATTTTCTTGAAGTTAAAGCCCATCTTCCCTTCTTAAACTTCTCCTTTTATCTCCATAAAGCAACCTGAACCAAGACATTGTTGAAACAGTACCATTCATAGCCCAAAAACAATCCCTTTCTCAGCCCCAAAGTCTTAACCTATTAAGTCTGAACAAGCCTAATAGCCTCATTACCCATTTGTCTTCAATTCCTCTATAAATCTTAACCAACCAATTATGAAAATCCAACCTCTGCTCTAAGCACCAACTGGCAACACTGCTAACCTCTCAGTTAACCTGATGCGTGATACATTTTTAAGCCTTTTTCCAGGAATTTTGTCAAATAGATAAGCCAAAATTTTACATCATTGGTTTGAAAATATTTGGTAGGAATTTCTCACCAAGATCCTCCAATGTAGAGGGTTCTTTCTCTTTTGTTGCACCATTTACTTTATTGGGCTTCCCATCACCATCGTCATCCTTCTTATAGTCGTTAGGCCGAAGATCAGGACCAATATCTCTTACCCAACTTGCAGCATAAAGTCTGGATGCTTCCTTCAGCACCTAATGGATAATCATAGAGAAGTTTTACTACTTGTCAGTAAATGCATGTCATTTTAATTCAAGTTCACATGTGAGGAAGTGTACATCTGTGATTATGTGTGAACCCTATATAAGCCTGAACTCGAATAAAAGAAAGAAGTATAAATATAGAAAGAATCATACACCAATTAATCAGGCTAACACTGAATAGAAACTAAATTGTCTCAAATATATGATTTAGAGATAATTCCGAAACCTAGCTTATACTCCATTCCAAAAAATTTAACCAAGTAAGCTCATATCAACTAGCAAATGGCAACAAGAGACACTTGAGATGTGGTCCTACATGTTTCCCATAGATGTCATCCTCACCTTGCTATGGCTTTAAACCAGCAGTCCATTCAGAATCCATTCCACCACTCTACTTCCAATGTGTTCATTACACATCCAAATACACAAATGGTACCACAGATGGGTTTCATACTTAAATGCAACATAAAACACGGTAAAGCTATCTGAAAAGTGAAATTGAAACAAGATATACAACCTGTACCACTAAGATTTGAAGCAAATCATATATATCAACATAAAAAAAAAAGAATGATAAAGAACACACCAGATATCGCTCTTTCCAAGTTAGTTTTCGACGCTTCTTGATATGTGGCGGATCAGGCAAAGATGAAGGGAATGCAATTTCCTTGAGATCATAACGAACATAATCATAGAATTTCCTCAAGACTACTTTTAACTTCATTATGACGCTTGAAGCACTTCAGAATACTCTGCAAAGAAGAGGATGCAAAGCAAGTGCATTTCTTATAATCCTAACAAGATTGTAGAAATTAGCAACAATACTTGCTGCTCATAAAGACCCACCATTCATGTCGTAAATGATGAAGGTATAATTATCTTCCAGACAAAAGAAAAAGATTTGAATTCAAAAGGATCACAGAGAGAACCAAAGTGATTGGATCTCACTGTTTGCATGATTGTTGCAAACTGTTATTTTTTTTGTCCAGAAAATAGAGAAAATAAACACAGAAAAAGCATCTGCTAGAAAAACATTTTCAAAACCTGATCTCAGGTGCTTCTTATTCTTAAAGCTGGCTAAGAATATATTATCCTCAACTTCAACGTGATGCTTGGGCGAGGTTTACCACCTCCCCAACAAAAGAATCAACACTGCCTTGGTTAACATGTCAGCTAAATTTTTGCAGCCTCGGATCTTCTTGTGTGTTAACACCCCATCATCCAAAAGAGATCTGACAAAGTGACAACAAAGCCTGATGTGGTGCTTGGTTCGTGAATAAAATGTTGAATTCTTTGCCAAATGTATAGCACTTTGACTATAACTGTGTACAACATTTTTCACCCTCTTGAAACCCAATTCTGCCAACAAACCCGGTAACCAAATAATCTCTTTGCTAGCCTCTATTGTAGCTACGTACTCTACCTCAGTAAAGAATAAAGCAACAATCTTTTGTATCTACGAAACCCAACTAACTATTGTAGTATCTACTGTAAAAATGTATCTAGTAGTGCTTCGTCTATGATCAACCTTGCTAGCAAAGTCTGCATCTCCATAGCCTTGTAGTCTCAACTTGCCTTTCCCAAAGCATAAGATCTATTAACAGTACCCCATAAATCTCTCAACATCCACTTCCCTGCTTCCCAATGTGTCTTTTTTGGATTTGACATGAACCTGCTAACAGTCCCACTACATGGCCAATATGTGATCTCGTTCAAACCATGGCGTACATGAAACTTCCAATGGCTCTCTCTCTTCTTCTGTCTTGGAAGACTGATCCTTGGATAGATGAAAATGATAGACCAATGGCATGCTAACTGCCTTAGCATCACTCATGTTGCACCTCTTTAGAACACGACTAATGTACTCAACATGAGACAACAGTAGAGCCTATTTGCTTGTGTCAAATGATTCTCATCTCAAGAATTTGCTTTGCTGAGCCCAAGCCTTTCATATCAAACTCCTTCGATAGTTGCTTCTTCAACCTTCTGATCTCGTCCATATCCGGTCCTATCACTAATATGTCTCAACCATATAAAAAGCCAGAAGAAGCTAAGTTTTTCCTCCCATGGTTCTTAACAAAATTACAAATTTACCCTTAAGAAGAAGCTAAGTTTTTCAAGCCGGAAGAAGCTAAGTTTTTCCTCCCATGGTTCTTAACAAAATTAAAAATTTACCCTAAAGAAGAAGCTAAGTTTTTCCTCCCATGATGTCTTAACAAAATTAAAAATTTACCCTTAATTAATAAATTTTTTTATAGTTTCGTCCTTTTGTTGCAATTCCGATAATATCTTTAACAAATTTTATTTATTAACTCATTTATAATTATTTCAATTCATATGTTGTTATTGCATATGTTTAATAGACGTATGTTATCGATACAATATATAATAGATTACTTATAATGATCATTAGATCACGTGTAATTCTGGTGATGAAAATATTATTAACAATTAATTGTGTATAATAATTACAAATGTTTTTAATTTTAACTTTTGTGATATGATACTTTACATCATAATATTTACTGTCAAAATATTAACTATATAAAAAGTCGAACAAATTTACCCTTAATTAATAAGAAAAATTACAATTTTATCCTTTTGTTTCAATCCTGATAATGTCTTTAGCAAATTTTGTTTATTAACTCATGTATAATAATTATTTCAATTCATATGTTGTTATTGCATATGTTTAATAAACGTATGTTATCAATACAATATATAGAAGAAATTAGTTGTAATGATCATTAGATCACATGTAATTCTGGTGATAAAAATATTATTAACAATTAATTGTGTATAATGAACCACAAGAAGAAGCCAGGGTTTCTCATCCTATGGTTCTTGACATAAAATTACAAATTTACCCTTAATAGAAAATTTTATAATTTTATCCTTTTGCTTCAATCCCGATAATATTTTTAGCAAATTTTATTTATTGACTCATGTATAATCATTCCAATTTATATGTTGTTATTGTATATGTTTAATAGGCGTATGTTACCAATACAGCATATATAAGAGAATAATTGTAATGATCATTAAAGCACATATAATTCTGGTGACAAAATTATTGTGTATAATGATTACAAATATTTTTAATTTTAACTTTTATAATATGATACTTTACATCATAATATTTACTGTTAAAATTTAAAATTGATTAAAATTTACTATATATTAATAATTATATTTATATATCGATAACAATTAATTTAGCACATGCAGAGCATGTGCCAAATACTAGTCATTAATAAAAAATAGTAGAATAATATAGTTGGAATTGAACCTTTTGAAGTAGCAGTAGTGGTCAATGTTGCATTTGTGATAGCCATTCTTCTGTATGAACCTATTAAACTTTTTGTACCATGGTCTTGTTTTAAACTATACAAGCTCTTCTTCAATATGCACCCAAGCTTCTCTTTTTCAGGTTGTTGCATATACATCTCCTTTTTTAGGTCACCATGGCGGAAAGCAGTTTCCAATCTGCTGCAACAATACTTAAAACTGCTGAGAAGATATCAATGTAGTCAATTCCTTCTTTCTGCTGAAAGCCTTTAACCAATATTCGTGCCTTGTATCTGTTGGAGCCATCATGCTCCTCTTTTACTTGATATGCCCATTTTTTTAAGAGCCTTCTTTCGCACGAGTAACTTCGCTAGCTCCTATGTCTTGTTAAAGATAAAAGACTTCCTCTCATCTTTTATTGCAAGCTCCCACTTGCTAGCATCCTTCACCTGACATGCCCATCACAGCATTTAGGTTTTCTTCTATTAGTGAGAAATAAGTAATTCACGTATTTTCTGTTTGGTACATGGGCTGAGATCTCTTTAGTACCATAGTAGGAGTTGGGGATTGAGGTGAATCAAACTGTTGTGTGTACTCTAAGCAATAGGTCCCTCTAACTTGGGACTCTCAATTGTCTTCTGAGCCACAATGTTATTTGGAGAATCATCCACTCGGCATACACGGGATCACTCTGTGCTGAATTACTAGTGGGTGTTGTGTGTCTGTACTCATTACCTTTTCATTGAATATGGCGTCCTTGCTTCGAATCACTTTGTTATTTTGGTCATCCCAGATATGGTAACCAAACTTATCCTTGCCATATCCAATGAGAGTGCATTTTAGTGCCTTGGAGTCAAGCTTACCCCTAACATGATCACTAGTATTCATATATGCTACACAAACAAAGACTTTCAAATGTGAGAATTTTACCTCTTATTTGCTCCATACCTCCTCTGGTATTATGTGCACTAATGGTATTGACCACCTCAATTGATTAGGTATGCGGCTGTAATGGCTTCTTCTTTCCAAAACTTCTTTAGTAGATCCAACCATATACTCATGCTTCTGGCTCTCGCAGTTAGTGTTCGATTCATGCATTTTGCCACCATAAACCCAAAAACAACTTTAGTAGACTCGACTGTATACACATGCTTCTGGCTCTATCAGTTAGTGTTCGATTCATGCGTTATGCCACACCATTGTGTTATGGAGTACCCAGCACAGTTCTTTCCAATTTGATACCATTTTTATAGCAAGACTTTTTGAATCTGGTCTCCTCATACTCGCCACCATTGTCAAATCTTAACTTCTTGATTCTTAATCCTGTCACATTCTCCATTATGGCTTTTCATTTCTTGAACACATTGTACTCTTCAGATTTATGTCTCGAGAAATATAGTCATGTCTTCCTATAATGGAAATTCACTGAGATTTCATCATTGTGATCATAGCACTTAAATTATTATATGATGTCCTGGCACAAAAATGAGAAAAATAAGGGTTAAGTACTATCGTCAATAAAAGTCACGAAATAGGATTTTTCGCCAATTGATGAGACAGTAATCGATCCCCTGACATCTGTGTGAACTAACTCAAGTTTCTTTCTTTGGAGTTCTGCCACTTGTGTTGAAACTGACTCTCTTCTGCTTGCTAAAGATACAGTTTTTACACAAGTCTATATTAACTTACTGCAATCCTGGTAGCTTCCCTTTCGAGTGCATTACCATGAGTCTTTTTTCACTCATATGACCGAGTCTCTGATGCCATTGGTTGAAATCCTTTTTGCTTGCAGCAACTGTAATTGATCCGCAAGCATCTACTATCATGTAGAGAATTTCACTCTTCTTGCCACGTGTAACAATTAATACACTTCTAGAAATCTTCCAAGTATCACCATTGAAGGTTGTAACATAACCTTCAACTGCCAACTGCCCTACTGAGATTAAGTTCTTCCTCAGGTTGGGGATATGTCTGACATTCTTCAATTTCCATACAAATCTATTCAACTTAATTTATACTTCCCCTTTGCCAACAATGTCGCAGGGTCAACATTACCCGACTTATTAAACTAAGCGTGCTACTTATCCTAACACTAAAACTACCTGTTTATAAACAGGTCAACCTTTTTATGCCACGCCAAACACGAATAGAAGGAACCTATTAAATAGGTTATATAATACCTATTATCCTTTAACGTGTTTAACAATATATTTAACAATCTCTTTAATTCACACTTTTAATTCTATGCATGTTTCAACTATAAAATTGCGAAGTAAGATGGTTTTGTCATCTCGCGGGATCGCGTCGTCGATGTCGTGAAAGGAATGAGCTGCCATCGTCGAGCAAAGATTGCATTGTCATTGTCGTTGAGGTATACGAATGTCAACCGTCGTAGAATTATAGAAAGAATGAAAGATACTAATGCTTTGAAACATAATCTTAGCTTCGTAGATGGTATGTAGCATAGAGCAGCAGTATGTAAAATGTTAAATCCTAACTCTAAATAAACTAAAGTTAACGGACCTAACATAACAAGATGACACTTTTTCTAATTAAACTTTGTTCTTTTTTGGCCGTATAGGAATAGTAATAGCACTATCTCAGTACATATATATATATATATATATATATATAGATCCTATAGGTGTTTTTAACGGGTTTCAAATCTACTGTGTTTTGGGTTGACATGAAAACTAAATGGGTTAGATGGGTCATTTTTTGCTTTTACGGATTCAACACTAACCCAACCTGCTTATTAAATGTATTATCGGGTCGTGTCAATTTTTACTTCATGTCGAGAAATGGCAAACACTAATCTTCTAATTTCGTGTAGGGTTTGAATCATGTTAATGTATCGTGTCAAAAATCCCCACCTTTCAAGGAGTTCATTGTGTGAAGTAGCGTGGAATGATTCTCCAAAGTCAAACACGAAGACTCTTTCTTGCTTTCCAAAAAGCACATTAGTGCCTCTTTGGAAAGCAAGGAAGAGTCTTGCTAACGTATCGTTTCCAACTTTCAAGAAGTTTTTGTGTGTGAAATAGCATGGAATGATGCTCCAAAGTTTAACACGAAGACTCTTCCTTGCTTTTCAAAGAGCATATTAGTGCCTCTTTGGAAAGCAAGAAAGAGTCTTGTTAACGTATCGTGTCAAAAATTCTCACCTATCAAGGAGTCCTTTGTGTGAAATAGCGTGGAATGATGCTCCAAAGTCTAGCACGAAGACTCTTCCTTACTTTCCAATGAGCATATTAGTGCCTCTTCTGCTCCCGAGTTACAGGCAACAATTACTTTCATCTTCTTTTTTGGATCCCTATTTGAGGCTTTGCATTCATTTCTAAACTATCCGGCCTTGCCTCATTTCGAACACTCAACCGTCTTTGAGTTGTCCTAATTCTGGGAATTATTTCAATTTGATAGATTTCTTGACCTTGATCTTTCGTTCCTTGATTTGTCACGGTTCCTCGATATGTTATGCCCATTTCCTCTGTTTGAATTTCTACCTCCATTTTCCACATTCAAAGCCGATCCTAAAGTATAAACATTATCTTTCCTCTGTTTGAATTTCTACCCCTGTTTTCCACATTCAAAGCCGATCCTAAAATAGAAATACCATTTGGCTGGATCTTGATCTCCTCAGTCAAAATCATACTAATAACATCAAACTTCAATTTTGATTTTCCTACAAAGCCATTAATCGCATTAATTGTGCCTTTCCAACTCTCGAGTAGCTGTCCAATAATTAAAAAGGCTCAGGTTTCATCATCGAAAGTGATTTTTGTGAGAATATATAGTTGGGATATCTTCTCATTATCAACATTATTAGAATATACTGTAATTATATACTGTAATTATAATTACAGTATATACTAATAATGTTGATAATGGAAAAATATCCCAATCATATATTCTCACACACCCCCTTCAAATGTTGATAATGGGAAGATATCCCAACCATATATTCTCACCACCACCCCCCCCTCTCCCTCAAACTCATGATGTGAGCTCAGAGAGTAGGTTCAGTAGGAAACGAAAGCGAGTTGTAGTATGAGTCTTGGTGAAGAAATTGGCAAGCTGCAAGGTGGATGGAACAAATGCTAAGGAGATAGTGCCCAACTGAAGATGATGACGTACAAAGTGGCAATCGATCTCAATATATTAGGTACGCTCATGAAACACAGAATTATAATTAATCTGGATAGCACTCTTATTATTACAGTATAAAGAGGTAGGAGACAAAGATGGTAACACCTAGATTAGAGAGAAGCCATCGAAGCAAGACAATTTCAGCACTAGCATGGGCCATTGCTCGATATTCAACCTTGGCAATGGAACAGGCTATCACTGACTGTTTCTTGTTTTTCCATAAAATAAGAGAATCACCGAGAAAGACACAAAAACCAGTTGTGGACTTCCGATCAGAAATATTACCAGCCCAATCAGCATCTACATATGCCTGAAGAGTTAACAATGAGGTGGAAGATAATAACAAATTCTAAAAGATAGTATGCCGAACATAGAGAATGATGCGGAGTAAAGCTGCCTAGTGGGTAGAGCGTGAAGCCAAGACAAACTGACTAACTACATGAACAGTATAAGCGATATCAGAACGTGTCACGGTGAGATAGACCAGACACCCAACCAACTCGCGAAAAAGAGAAGGATCCTCAAGTGGCATGCCGTCAGTGAAAGAGAACTTAGAATGCAATTCAATGGGAGTGTCAACAACTTTATCGTCGGTGAGGTGGGCGCAGTGAACAACTTTATGAGCATACTTAGTTTGAGAAAGAAGATAACCCTTAGGAGAAGAATGTTGATCAAGGGAAAAAGACGACATGGCAACGGCGGAAGCCACCGGAATATAAAGACTTTCTAGAATATATAGATCACCAGTTCTACGCCCGGTCCCAATCTGCTTCTTGGGCGTCCGTTCCTGAACAACACAACCAGAAGTGTAACAAGCCGAAAAAAAAAATATATAAATAAAATTAAAATTAAATAAATTACTATTATTTGAATGGGACTAGGATTGCAACCGACGGACAAAGGGAGATTGATATCCCCTCATTCATTGAATCGACGAATCAACCCTCCATTCATTGAATTGACGAATCAAACCCCTTAATTTGTAGATTCAATGTTCGATTGGGGCTGGGACGAGTATAAATTGGAAGGCTTTGAGAGATTTTCGGCACAAGAGAGAAGGAAAAAAAAAAAGAAAAAGAGAAAAGAGAGTTACCGTCAGCCACTAGCCTCGCCGACTCCCATCACCGAATTTGCCAATCTCACCGCCAACCACCATCGGCACCGACCACCACCGACGACGCCCTCGACGACCTCGCCAACCATCACCGCCGCTACTAACAAGCCTGACATCGCTAGTTTATCCTTCGATTCCTTCGGTACCCTCTCTCCTCGTTTCCTTCTCCGCAATTTCTGATTTGTTTTGGCTATGTGATGTTTGGGTACCCTCTCTCCCCGTGATGTTTGGGTTAGGCCTTGTTTAGCCAAATTTTTTATTATTTTGAATTTTGAATTTTGTTTTTGATGGGCTTAATATTTTTTTTTTTTTTTTTTGTAAGTTTTGTTTAGGGTTATTTTATTCTATCTAAGTTACTTTTTATTAAGTAATAATAATAAGAAGAAGAAGAAGAAGAAGTTTTTATATATTAAAAAAAATGATGAATATTTTAAAAGTCTAAAAT
>JAOTRH010475537.1:0-26202 GCA_034768845.1 Heliamphora exappendiculata
ATTGTATGTTCTGGTTTGTATGGGAATGTTGGCATCCTTAGCTCTTGTCAGAGTGAGATCCTTGCTGAAGTCTTTGTGACTGGGTTGTTCACATGGTGAGTTTTTAATAGACCTTTTATGAGTCTCGATTTGCATTTTTCTTAGCATTTTGAACTACTCAATTTTTTCAGAGTTGGTGGTTGGTTGCCCACTCGTGGCAAGAATGCAAGTTATAAATAATTGAGTTAAGCTTATTAAGAAAATGTGGTAAAGCTATGGGTCACAAAGAATTTGAAATTTGAAAAGCCTTTGTCAGTGTGGCCCTTTTGGGCCAACATAATTGTTTGGTTTGGAACTAAAAGGTGTTGTCCTTATAAAGAAAGAATCCTCTCGTAAGGATGCTTAGGTTTGATTGATGAGAAGTTGAGAGAGGTTGTGTTCCCGTTAGTTTCGGTGATGTCGCGTGGCAGCTTAGTGTCGGTACGCTAAAGGAGTAAGGGTGTGAGTGTTAGAGGCAAAACTGCCAAGATCATGATTTTTACAAATAATTTTCGGTAAAAAATTAACTGGATGGGTAAACGCTAAAACGGGCTCCAGATATAACTTTTGGCGTCAAACGATCAAAATAAAACCCGTACAACCACAGTCAATTTAGAAAAATACCTTTTTACCGGTCAAATCTTCAACTACGTTTTTGTTTTCGAGTTGAAGCTCCCATTAGATCCTTTACTGTATTCTCTTATGTGATTCTTGAATGTAGTGTGTGCTACAATCTATCAAGAACTCGTATCGGCAGAACTTAGACAACTTTAGTCTTGAAAGACAAGTTATGAAACTGGTTCAGCCTACTCGCATATTTATAGGGTTACAGTAGGGATTTGTAGAGTAATTATGATTAAGACTTCCAGTGAAACACAAGCAGCCATCAGCAGTTTTCACAATTAAGCAAACCTCATAGTAGTATCTATAATTATGAAAACCTTGCAGCGGTTTCTGTAATTTTTATAAAATACTAAATTACAGTTCACACTACTAAAGAACTATAATTACACTCTGACCCATAATCTCAATATCTTCTTGTATTGAGCTCCTACTATTAAATATTTAACATTTCTCCCCACGTTAAGATTATTCGACCGCCGGATAATCAAATTCACCTGTAGGGTTTGGCCCGGTCAAAACGTATATGCTTCCTTAAGGGGGTATTTTCAATTCTGATCTTTTGAAATGTGAATTCTGTGAATAGTTAATATTCACCATATAAACAATACCGCCATCTAACTTATCGGGAGTATAGACCCATATAAGATTGCACACTCTAATGAATCAAAACAATGAATATTAAATATGCGCAAATTAATAATTATTTCAGAATTAAGAGTATAAATACTATTCATAATAACTTTGGGGTGTGAATTAATTTATATAGTCAATATAAAATTAATTATCCAAATATCCTGTTCAATACACACAAAGTGTACTAGTATAGAGAGTCGGAACAATAAACGACGTCATTATCTGTTCCCTGTAACTAAGACAAGCTTAGTAAAACTCTGTGCTACAGTCGTATCGATGGTATGTCAATTTCCATCTAAACTATGAACATAAAAACTTATATTCTGCAAGAACCTAATATATGATCTTATGTGTGTAAGCCGTACTCTACACACCAAATTAAATACTATACAGAATATTGAACATCTATGCATAATATTAAAGAAATGATATACATACATTGCTCATAAAGATTCTCATAAAATAGAAAAATAATTTTATTTAAAATAAAATTAAATACTAAAAATATAATTTTCAGTATACTAACCCTAATAATCTCCCACTTATACTCAAACCATACTGCCATACATCTGACTCCCATACCCTCTACATGACTATCAAAAGTCTTAGCCGGTAAGCTCTTTGTAAAAGGATATTTAAAGTTGTCTCCTGATGCAATTTTGGTCACAACATCACCTCTCTATACGATTTCTCGTATGAGGTGATACTTACGCTCAATGTGCTTTCATTTGTTATGGACCCTTGGCTCTTTTGAGTTTGTAACTACTTCGCTATTGTTACAATAAAGTGTAATAACCGACTGAATTGAAGGGACCACCTCTAGATCCAATACGAAGTTCCTAAGCCAAACGACCTCCTTGGCTGCTTTAGAAGCTGCCACGTACTCGGCCTCCATGGTGGAATTAGTAATGCAGGACTACTTGATACTCCTCAAACTTATAGCTCCACCTCCTAGGGTAAACACATATCTTGAGGTAGATTTACAAGAATCCTTGTCAGACTGGAAATTTGAGTGTGTGTATCTCAAAGGTACTAGACCGTCTACCTGGTAAACTAATATATAATCCTTAATCCTTTTCAGGTACTTGATTATATTTTTACCGTAGTCTAATGCTCATGCCCTGGGTTAGACTGATATTTGTTAACCATGCCAACGATAAAGCAGATGTCGGGTCTAGTGTAAAGTATAACATACACGAGGTTTCCTACTGCTGAAGAATAAGGTACCACCATCATTTTCTCTATCTCATCAGGTGTCTTAAGACACTGATCAGTGGATAAAGTGATTCCATACCTGAAAGGAAGAAACTATTTCTTGGAATTCTGCATGCTAAAACGAACAAGGATATCATCAATATACTTTGCTTGTGATAAGCCCAACATCCTTTATTTTCGATCTCGCATGAGCTTGATCCTAAGGATATGAATGGCTTCTCCCAAGTTTTTCATATCGAATTGCCCAGATAATCATATTTTAACCGTAGATAATGATCCCACATCATTTTCGATGAGCAAGATATCAACTACATAAAGTACTAGGAAAATCACCACGCTTTCGTCACGCTTCTTGTATACACAGGACTGATCCGAACTCTGATCAAAATTGTAAGACTTTATGGCTTGATCAAATCGAGTGTTCCAAGACCTCGATGCCTGCTTAAGTTTATAAATAGATTTCTTAATCTTGCATAACATGTTCTCTTGGCCCTTTGCAATGAATTCATCAGGTTGTATTATATAGATACACTCGTCAAGACTTTCGTTAAGGAAAGCTGTCTCAACATCTATTTGCTAAATTTCGTAATCGAAATGAGTAGCAATGGATAAGAGAATCTGGATAGACTTAAGCATAGCTATCGGCAAAATTTTTTTCTCATAATTGATCCCTTCTTTCTGAGTGAACCTTTTTACAATAAGCCTAGCTTTGAAGGTTTCAACCTTCCCATCTGCTCCTCTCTTTCTCCTGTAGATTCACTTGCATTCAATGGATTTTATCCCTTCGGGTGGTTTTACAAGTTTTCAAACCTGATTGGAATACATAGGTTCCATCTCTGAATTCATAACTCTTTGCTAAAGATTTGTATCTTTGTCTTGTAGTGCTTTATTATAGTTACATGGCTTAGTATCCAGTTTTGCTGGGATTTTGTCAAAAGACTCTCCCAAGAACATATACCGAGCAGGTTAATGAAAACCCTTCTCAGTAGGATGAGGCACTACCTGTGTCTGTGTACTAGTAGTAACACGCCCTGCAGAATCTGAACCCTATGTATCAGCACCCTATTTATGATATGCACCTCTCTCGATAATCATCCTACTACAATGAGGTAATAGGATATCAGTGACTTGTGATTCTTCTGCCGTTCTACTGGTATTTTCTCTTAGTTCTTCCAAAATAATATTATTTTTGGGTCTGTGGTCCATATTATAATTCTCTTTCAAGAATCAGGCTTTAGTGTTAACAATGACCTTCTGATCTTTAGGATTATAAAATAGACCACCTTTCGTTCCCCTAGGATACCCCACAAAGAAATAGACTTTTGTCCTAGGTTCTAACTTACCTGCGTTCCCTTTTAGCATATGTGCTGAACACTCCTAAATCCGAATGTGTTTCTGACTAGACTTACGCTCGGTCCACAATTATGTGGGAGTAAAAGGTAGCGACTTAGAAGGTACCAAGTTCAAAATGTAAATTGTTGTCTCTAAAGTGAGTTCCCAAAACGAATCGGCTAAACTTTAATAACTCATCATGGACCTTACCATCTCTATAAGAGTCTTATTTCTTCTTTTTGCTACACCATTCTGCTGTAGAGTACTAGGTGCAATCAACTAGGATATAATCTCTTCTGACGACAGGTAATCCCTAAACTCTTTAAAGAGGTATTTTTCACCACGGTCGGATCGTTGTGATTTGATATTTTTACCCAGACAATTCTCTGCCTTCGCCTTGAATTTCTCAAAGCATTCAGACTTACGATGCATCAAGTAAATGTATTCATACCTTAAGTAGTCATTAACGAAATTGACGAAGTACTCAATGCCACCTCTTGCCCGAATTGTCATAGGACCACACACATTAGAATGAACCAGCTCTAACAGTTTTTTAGCTCTATAGCCTTTGGCGAAAAAGAGCCTCTTGGTCATCTTACCCTCTAAGGAAGATTCACAGACTGGAAGTGTCTCAACTTTCAATTAACTCAAAGGTCCATCTGCTACCAATCTGTTTAATATGACCACAGCGTAAGTGCTAAAGAAACGTCTAGTTCATTAAAGAAAGAAACTTTCTCTTATATGGTAAATTAGATGTGTTACTTATTTTAGTTAGTTACAGTGTAGGAGAGATTAGAGTAATAACATAAAGATTATCCATCAATATACTAGAATAGATAACCCGTTTATTATCCTTAAAAACTACAGAGTTATTAAAATAAACCAAATATTGATCTTCAATCAATGTAGAAATGAAAACTAAGTTCCTTTTAATGGAAGGGTATATAAAGACAATATCTCAATATTAAAACCCAATCTCTACTAAAACTGAGAGTGACATCTCCTATTACAGCTGCTTTCACCCTTGTATTTTTACCTATATGTAGGTAAATCTCCTCATCACTAAGTTGTCAGGTTTCTTGGAACCCCTACAATGAATTGCAGACATGATTAGCAGCTCCCGTATCTACACACTAGGTATCGGTAGATAACACCGCTAAACATGTTTCAACCACCAATGAACAGAAAATATCTTTTTTGTTCTGCTTACTGAGATAAACTGGACATTGCTATTTTCAGTGCCGTGTCTGGTTACAGTTAAAATATCTCTGTCTTTCGACTTTTTCACATCAGTCTGAGGCCCACTAACTATCTTTGAAATCATGCCACCCTATTTCTGAACTTTTTTATTCTTCATGCCTTTCGGCTCAGAGGAAGAACCATTTACAGAAATAAACACATTTTCTGGTATGGAAGGAATACCCTTAGTAGTTAAAGTTATATCCAAGTTATTTTTTCAGTCAACAAAATTCGATCTCGTTAGTTTATTTTCTTTGAGTATAACTGTGAGTGTATTGAAAGCCATTTTATTCCTGAAAATCACATAATTAAAAATAACCATTAATTATGACGAGCAATATGTTGAATTTATTTTAATTTAGTTCCCTCTACCATTTAAAAAAAAATTCGCCAGCAGTCTAGTATCCTGTGAACAGCATGCCTTGATTGGAGGATGCCTACTATCCATCGTTTGTCTAAACAGGTCAATTTCTATTAATTTTACTATTTAGGCAACTGATCATGCCAAGTAAAAATTAAATAGCTGACATAGCTTCAGTTCAGTATATAATAGGAGTGACTCAAATGGTGAGGATACTATTATATACAGCTACATGCTAACCACCACTTAATTCTAAATCAATCACTTTGCAATGAACCCTTCAGATGGAGAAGTGATTCACAGTAACAATTATTCAAAATTATTCCTAAATGAGGTTTGTACTGACGATACTATAATTAATCTATCTGATGAGGTAGAAGGCTTTACTGCCAATACGTAGGGTTTAATTGCATCGCGCTTACAAACCAGTGATGAAAATCGCAGAATTTATCTATGAATAAATTCCCTCTTCCACTTAAGATTTTAAAAATATTTTTGAGGGTTATAAAAATCTATTTAATTAAAATAAATTTATTAATTTCAAAAATCATACGATCTGAAAGAATCAAACATCTTTCCATATACACGATTCCAGATATTCTGATTTGTCAAACCATCTTTTCGTGTTTTAATGCGCAACAAATAAAATTTAATAAATGTACAGTTTTTTTTTGAGTTTTTCAGTTAAGGTAGTGATTAAAGATATTTATTTATTTTATTTTTTGTTCTATATTTTTTGAAAAATAATAATTTATTTCGATTAAATATATATTTTTTAATTAATTCAAAATTCAGAATTAATTTTTACGTTTTTTCAAGATATTCAATTTTATAAAAAAATCATCTTAAATGTGATATTTTGTAAAAAAATAAAATATCTAAAGTTTTTCTATTTAATTAAAAATAATTAATTAAAAAACTTAATTTTATTTTTTATTACAAAATATTTTAATTAAAATCAAAATTTTGAATTAATTAAACCAACAGGATAAATAAAACAGATATACAATATCCACGCAGTTTATATATATATATAAACACGATATGCATATATCTCGATTTTATGATCCAAATGAAACACTGAAGCGTTTCAGTCTTCTGTACAAGATAAGCTGTAATAATTCATGTTCGTCTCTGATTATGTGTCCCGATTGTATCAGGATTTTCTGATACTGTGTGATATAGAAGTATATCATAAATCAGTATCAAATATATTAGATAACCTATCAAAACAGCCCCGGGAGGGCAAACCACTGTTGACCACCAGCTTGCCGCTGCCGGCGCCGCCTTGTGTCACCACCTTCAGGTGGCTTTTGCCACCTCATTCGAGCTCTGTTTTTGATGATTTTTATACCAAAAGAAATATCTCAAAAAGTAAATTTTTTTTGTCAAAAAACCTACTCGAAAACTGCCTGAAAAATAACCGAAAAAATTGATTGAAAACACTGCCGTCGCACCACCAGCGCCGCCACCCCTTTAGCCCACTATTTGGGTTTTTTTTCAGTGCTTCTTTCATGCCCATTTTTTTTGAAAAAGTAGCTAAAATATTCAGCCACATGATACTTCGAAGAACGCCTAAAAAACAGCCCCGAAACAACCCTAAAACAACCCTGAAACAGCGCCGTCACCGCTCCACCGTTTGTTGCCTGTTTGGGCATTATTTTTGGCACAAATTTTTAATGGGTTTTAGATAGTGTTTTGAGGTATGTTTACTGCTATTTAAAACCTAAAACATTGCTAAAAAAATAATGTAAAAAATGACCCAAAAAATCATCAAAATCGCCGTTGAACCGTCGCTGACAAAGCCGCCAGTGGTGGTGCTATTTTAGTGATTTTTTGCTATTTTTGACTTATTTTTGCTACTATTTTTAATATATAAATACTACAAAACTTTATCCAAAAAAAATGTTTTAAACCTTTAAAAACATACAGCAATCCGTGGCCCATAAAAATCTAAAGCCACCACCGGTGCTGCCTTTGTTCTTCTTGTTCTTGGATATATTCAACCTGTTCTTAAATAATTTAAACAGATATTTTAAAAATAAAAACTAGCTATTACATCGAACCTATGTCTTGAAAGATCACATTCGATCTATCACGATTAACCCCGTGATTAAAAAAATAATCATCATTCAAAATTATTCAGTCAAACATGAAATAAATGATGATCATAAAATCAAAATTAGAACACATGCAAAATAATAGTTAGCACAGTTCTAAAACTATTCGGCCTCGATAACCGTAAACAAAAAATAAAACGGCTCTGATACCAATTGTCGGAGGCAAAACTACCAAGATCATTATTTTTGGAAACGATTTTTGGTAAAAAAATTAACTAGATGGGAAAATGCTAAAACGGGCTCTAGATAAAGTTTTGACGTCGAATGATCAAAATAAAACCCATGCAACCACAGTTAATTTAGAAAAAATACCTGTTTACCTGTCAAATCTTCAACTACATTTTTGTTCCCGAATTGAAGCTCCCGTAAGATCTTCTACTGTACTACTTTATGCGATTCGTAAATATATTATGGGCTACAATCTATCAAGAACTCGTACCGGCAGAACCTGGACAGTTTTAGTCTTGAAAGACAAGTTATAAAATTAATTCAGCCTACCCGCATATTTATAGTGCTGCAGTAGAGACCTATGGAGTAATTATGAGTAAAACTTCTAGTGGAACACAAATACCTATCAGGAGTTTCCACAATTAAGCAACCTCAAAGCAGTATTTGTAATTATGAAAATCTTGCAGCGATTTTTGCAATTTCCATAAAATACTGAATTACAGTTCACACCGCTAAAAAACTATAATTGCACCCTGATCCCTAATCTCAAAATTTTCTTGCATTGAGCTCCTGTAATTAAATGCTTAACATTTTTCCCACGTTAAGATTCTCGATACCCGTAATTTAAATTTAATTATTAATAATTTAATTTAATGAGCATCTTAAAATTCTTTAAATCCTTTTGGTTCACTTATTTGACCACCGAATAATCAAATACACCTGTAGGGTTTGACTCGGTCAAAATTTATGAGCTTCCTTAAAGGGGTATCGTCAATTCCGATTTTTTAGGACATGAATTCCGTCAAGAATTAATATTCATCATATAAATAATACCGCTATCTAACTCACCGGAAATATAGACCCACATAAGATCACACTATTTAATGAATCAAAACAACAAATATTAAATATATGAAAATTAATAATTATTTCAAGATTAAGAGTATAAGCATTATTCATAATAATTTTGGAGTGTGAATTAATTTATATAGTCAGTATAAAATTAATTATCCAAAATATCCCATTCAATACACACAAAGTGTATTAACACAGAGAGTCGGAATAATAGACGATGCTATTGTTTGTTCCTTATAATCAAGACAGGCCTACTAAAACTCTATGCTATAGTCGTATCGATGGTATGTCCATTTCTATTTAAATTGTGAACATAAAACTTTTATTATGTAAGAACATAAAATCTGATTTTCTATGTGTAAACCGTACTCTACACACCAGATTTAATACTGTATAAAATATCGAATATCTATACATAACATTAAAAAAATTATATATATACATTGCTCATAAAGATTGTTATAAAATAAAAAATTAATTTTATTTAAAATAAAATAAAATACTAAAAATATAATTTTCAGTATAACAACCCTAACAGTGAGTATGAACATTGGAAGAGCAAGATAATGGTATATGAATAGAGTTGTGTGGTTCTTTTGTGGTCAGTTTTGGATGGATAGAGTGCTTTGATGAGTTGTGTAAAAGTTGAAATTGTTAAGTACAAGAGGCGGGCCTTGGATGGTTACTTGGTAGAAAAGGTATGAATGGGTTGAGTGGCGTTGGTGAGGGATTAGAGAATCATGTGCTCTTACTACCAAATGGAGAATTTTTGTACGCGTGGTGCAGATGTAAAGCAAAAATGCGAGTGTATATGCAAATATTGACAAACTGTGTGGTTAATAACTATTTAGAATTCAATAACCGACTAATTATGAAATGTTGTGGATTCGAGGGACCGATGTGAGTGTTATAAGTGTGGGTTAATGCCGAATGGAGGTAGTTACAATTGATTTGAGGACGAACAGTTGACTAAGACTCAGAAGTTCGATGGTGAAACGTGGGAATACGTATGTGCATTATATTGTAAAGGGCGGTGTGATTGGAATTGTGTAGATAATCATGTACCTGTGGAATGTTTTGTCTATGTGGCGTATCTAGCCTAAATGACTCATTAAGTTCATGTGACCGTGTTAATCTTAATGGTTATGACGTCGGGTGGTAATCTTGATTGTGTGCAGTTTTAGCCTTGACAATGATGTGACACCTAGTGTTTTCACAAGATGAGAGTTGTGGTTTGTGAGTGAGGAACTAGTTGAGGATAGGTAGAGGGTAAAGTTTAGATGGAGTATTGGAAAATCCTAAGAAGAAAATGTGTTCTTTGGAGTTTTTGATGATTTGAGTGAGTTCTTTTTTTGGAACAAGATGTTTATTGTCTCTGCTCGGGAATGAGCATCTCCCCCGCTTTAATGATAGCATTTATGACATACGTAGAATGATAATGTGGCTTCTAGTTTTGTGGTCATCAATTGATCGTGAAGGTTTGAACAAGATTTTGGGTATGATGCGTGTGAATCCTTGTGAGTGTGGTACCAGGATTTAGGATTTTGTTTCAAAAATAATAATAAAATTCAAGAAATGTTTAGAAAAATACTTTAACACCTTGAAAACCAAATTTTAAAAACCCTTTTTGTTAAAAATGGAGTTGCTACTTGGTTTTTGAAAAAAATCAAGAAAAACAAAATGAGCCACTGATCTTTAAAACGGTAACTAGAGAAAACAAGGGTCTGGGGGCTAAGTTACGAACTGGGGAAGGTGTTAGACACCCCATTCGCCCAATCGTGAGGTTGGCCTCTACTAATTATCATTGGTTTTTAATTAAATTTCTCAAATGTATGCAAATACAGAAGATGTGGGCAAAGAGAGAACATTCAAAATTAAAATAAAAAAAATACATAACATATGTATATAAAATGCCAAACAAAACAAATAGAAAAAGAAAATCTTAAGTCCTACTACATGTAATTTTTAACTAAAGGGTACATGGAGCAAACCCACGTGCAATGTCACCAAATAACCTACATTAGCATAATTTAAACAAAAGAACAAAGATATGTTCAAAAAGTCACTAAATTGAAATCATACAAAAAATGAACATGAATTTGCTAACAATATCATCAAATAACTAAAATAACCTAAGTTACTCTAAACATGGTTTCAAATGAAATAAACAAAGTATACTTTAAAATTATCATACCAAATATGTATATTACCAAATAATCTAAAATTATATTAACATGATTTTAAACAAAATAATCAAAGCTTGCTTTTAAAAAACATTAAACTCTAAGTGAATAGTTACTATTTGGTTAGTTATTAACAAAATAAGAGAAAAATAAAAGAGATACCATTAAAAGGAAATTTAACTAAGACTAAAAGATTTTGTGGATTTTAATGTTAAACAAAAGAAAAGAAAAGAAAAAATAAGAAGGAATACTATTAAAAAGAAATTAAGTTAACAAAACATAACGAATGAAAACGACGACTATTACATGTGACATAATAGTCATTTTCACTAAAGAATATAAAATACAGATGTAATATCGATAATTATAACCACATGAATGTAAGTGCATTGATTATGACAATAATGACACCATAAGTCGCAATTGCCAAATATGTTAGCACTATTTTAATGAATTAACATGCTAGATGTAAATGTGCGACGTGGGTAGAGTAAACAAACTAAAATTTGATTTATAACATGAATTTAACTAGTTTAACCTAATCTAAACATGCTTAGCATAAATAACTCAAAACTCATGATCTAATCGAACAAAGCAGGATAATTGAATCAACTACGTAATTAGTACGAGCAAAGCATGCGGAAGAAAAGGTTAAAAGTAACCCAGCCACTTCAAGAGAGAGAAAATAGAGATAGAAAGACTGGGGATCCAAACAAAATACCTGAATTGTTGCAATCTGAGTGAAGCCTCAAGTTTGGAAATGATGGTCAACTATCCAATCCTCGGGAAATGATCCAACTCCAGTTGATGAATCAAGAATTCGATAGCGTATCGGTGTGCTGAAACTCGTACTTTGGCAAAGCGGCAGAGTGTCGGCATCAAGGCTCATACTCTCTCGGTACTTCGACAGAGTACCTCTCACTTAAATTCTATGTCGAAAAACATACCAGGGGTATGGTATTTATAGAGTTCATCAACTAATGAGATATTAGCACGTTTTGGGACACGTTAGGATTTTTAGAGTTGGCGGTCGCCATGTATGGAGTTGGCTATCGCCACAAAAATGAAGTTTCAAGGGGTTTCTTATGGCATTCGCCACAATGGAGTTGGCATGCCCATGGTTCAAAGTTGGCGGTCACCACATTTGGCTAGGGTTTTCAAGAGTTTCTTATTTCGGTCGCCACAATGGAGCTGGCGATTCCGTAGTTCAAAGTTGGTGGCTCAAAGTTGGTTCACTAATTTGAAAATTTTGATAATTGGGTTCAAACACTGGTCTTGGATCATTCATCGAGGAGCATACTGAAGCACTATTCCACTTGATTTCATCATCAGATTCACCCGGATCAACCTAAGATTAGGCGGGGTCAAATTAGGGCGTCTACAGTGAGCAATGTCAGAGTTTGACAACGTGTGTTTGGACTTACGGGAGTAGTCCTTGATGTGCGTTTTGATATGAGAATGAGCTAGTTTGCCGCAGTTCAAATAAGGATCATCGTTCTTACGATCAAAAGTGGAGAGTGTTTGAAACTAGTTCCGATTGTGAATTATTTTTGTGCTATGCATTTAATTGCTTGAGTCGGTCGCGTCAGGTGTGGGTTATGTTTTGATGCCTCAGTGGTGTGAGTTGGATCTCGGTCCGACGATGTTTAGATAACCATAGCGTTTGTGAGACCTTGTTCGTGGAAGTAATCAGTATGGATGTTTATCTTTCGAAAACATGCTTGTGATATGAGACGTCACTCTTGAGGGTGAGCTGCATTGGAAACTTTACCATGAACAACGTTGCAGAGTTTTGTGTAAAAGATTGTTTATGGTCGACGGTGAGGCAGTTGGCTCGAGTTCTAGTGTTGAATTTTGGAGACAAAATTTTCTAAGAAGGGGAGGTTATAGGGACCCGATTCATTTTTGTTTTGAGGATTAATTAAAATTTATCTTGGAACTTTTGGTGGAAAGTGGAAAAGCATTTTACTTTTGAGAAAAATTAAAATTTGATTATGGTAATGATTGTTAAAGATAATTGTGAGCTTGGTAATTCATGAGAACAATTATTATGAGTTATTTGGATGAGTTACGAGGTGTTTGGCATAAAAATTTGAAGCTTATATGTATCTTTTCTTCGAAATCATGCAAAACAATGACCGCTCGAGCGGTCACTAGTCCGCTTGAGCGGATGGTCGGCAGACAGCTTTTTAAAAAACCTCGAGTGGAGCTTTTTTTTGTTATTTCCTCTCATCTCTCTCTCTAAGCTCAGGAATAAACCCTAGGAACCTCATGGGGCTCTCTTAAGCTCCCCTATACCTCCATTGGTGGATCTCTCATGCTCTCCTCTTGATCTTGTGCCATTGGAAGGTTGATATACGCATTGGAAGCTCCATTCTCACCGAGTGGTTGGTGTTTTTTCGTGGTTGGAGCTTGCTAGAGATTGGTTCTTGTGGATTCGTCACCTAAGAGATAAGATCTTTGACTAACTTTGATCATTGTATGGATATGGGTTGTATACCTTGTTGTATTTATTTGAAAGTATGAAAATTTAGGATTTTGGGAACCCTAGGATGGATTGTGATGTTAAAGCATGGTAGTTTATGAAATTAAGCATAATTTGTGTTAAATCTATCTTGTTGTTATTGTTGAAAATGCTTTAATTTAGAATATGAGGAGTTAGGATTTTGGTTGGGTTAAACCTTGAACAAATTGAAGCTTTTTGGGTTGGTGAACTCAATTAGTTAAATTGACTTAATTTTTTGATAAATTGGAGATTGTGTTAACCTATTTGTGTATAAATTTCATGAACTTTGAGAAAATTTGAAAATCATAAAATGGTGGACTAGAAATTTTGAACAAATCATATGAGTTTGGTGAAATGCAAAAATTACGTGATGATTGATTGGGGGTTTTGGATTAATTAAACTCGAATGTAAAGTGAATGAGAACAAAGTGTGTGTTTAAATGGCTTAACCCTAAGTGTGTTGGGTGTTAACGACAAGAACCGTGTGACTCGCGTTAGTTTTAATGTAAATGATCTAATTAAGGTACCGCATAATTGGATTGGATACTTAAGTTGGGCTCGATTAGCTCCTCGGTGAAAGATTGACAACTTGCGTAATGTATGTGTTCGAGGCAAAACTGTTAAGATTACTATTTTTACAAACGATTTTCGGTAAAAATTAACTGGACGGGCAAACGCCGAAATGGGCTCCAGATATAACTTTTGATGACGAACATCAAAATAAAACCTATGCAACCATAGTTAATTTTAGAAGAATATCTTTTTACCGATTGAATCTTCAACAATGATTTGAATCTGAGTTGAAGCTTTGTCAGATCTTCTACAGTATTTTCTTATGCAATTCTTGAGCGTAAAGTGGGCTACAATCAATCAAGAATTTGTATCGGCAGAACCTAAATAGCTTTAGTCTTTGAAGATAAGTTATGAAACTGGTTCAGCCTACCTGCATATTTATAGGGCTATAATAGAGACATGTGGAGTAATTATGAGTAAGACTTCTAGTGGAACACAAACACTCATTAGTGGTTTTCTCAATTAAGAAAACCTTATAGCAGCATCTGTAATTATGAAAAACCTTGCAGCGATTTTTGTAATTTTTATAAAATACTGAATTACAGTTTACACCACTAAAGAACTATAATTGTACTCTGATACACAATCTCAAAACCTTCTTGCATTGAGCTCATGTTATTAAATGTTTAACATTTCTTACCACGTTAATATTTTCGATACCCGCCAATTAAACTTAATTATTAACAATTTAATTTAATCAGCATCTTATAATTTCTTAAGCCATTCCGCATAACTTATTTAACCGCCAAATAATTAAATCCACCTGCAGGGTTTGACCCGGTCAAAACTTATAAGCTTCCTTAAGGGGATATCGTCAATTTTGATCTTTCGGGACGTGAATTCCGTCAAGAATTAATATTCACCATATAAATAATACCGCTATCCAACTCATCGGGAATATAGACTCATATAAGATCGCACCCTCCAATGAATCAAAACAACAAATATTAAATATACGCAAATCAATAATTATTACATGATTAAGAGTATAAGCAATATTCATAATAACATTGGGGTGTGAATTAATTTATATATTAAATACAAAATTAATTACCCAAATGTATTCCGTTCAATACACACAAAGTGTATTAACACAGAGAGTCGGAGCAATAGACGACGCTATTATTTATTTTCCGTAATCAAGACAGGCCTACTAAAACTCTGTGGTACTATGAGACCCTGACCCATTTTAATTTTTGCAATATTTGGACGTGTTATTTATTATTTTTACAATAGCATGTTTATATGCATTTTATGCATGTTTGAGCTTAGAAATGCTTGTTAGATTGGATACTAGGACCGTTGGGAGTTGTGGTGCGAGGTTAAAAAAAGAAGAAGATATTTTCGTGACTTATAAATATCTAACCTTAGATATTTTAGTGGAGATATTTTTTTTTTCAAAATTTACAAGCTAAGTTTCCTTTTCCAAACAAAAACCTCTGCCTTCTCTCTAGTTTTCTTATGGGTTCGGGCTCGATTTCTAGCGATCAGGTAGCGGATCCTTAGTATCCTTGCCGAGGGCTACGTGTTCATTCGGACTGAATTTTCTTCTGACAAAGTTTGTTTTTTCATGTGGTTCAAAGCGTTGAGTTTTTAACTCAATGAGGTAAGATCCTAAACTCTCATGTCTTAAAGGGGTGCTACGTGCAATTATTTGTGTTTTTACCGTTTAAAAATGTATGAAAAGTTGGTTTATGTTTCAAAAAGTTGGATCTTGGTTCAAAATCACTTTTGGTTGATTTCAGTTGGATGAAAAGGGGTTTGAGGTTTTCTTTTCGATGTTTTCTTGTTGTTTTGGGCTTGTGTATGTCCGTGGATGGAAAAATGGGTGTTTGGCTAGTTTAATTTGGGCTGAGAAGCTTTTTTCGGCGCTAGGGTTTGCTTTTTGTCATCGCCTAGTCGCCTGCGTAGAAATTTTAAAAATTCTATTTTTTGTGTTGACACCTTTTTTTGTTTGTGTCGATATCTTTTCCGTTTGTGTCGACACTTTTTTTGTAGGTGTCAACCCTTTTCCTTCTATTGGTGCTGAGCATTCTGTTGATGTTGCGTTAAATCTCTCTGTTCTTTTGTGTCGATACTTTTTCTGTTTGTGTTGATACTTTTTCTGGTGGTGTTGACCATTTTTCCTTCTGTTGGTGTGGAGCATTCTTTTGCTGTTTGTGTCAACACATTTTGCTGTTTGTGTTGACACCTTTACTATTTGTGGCGACACCTTTTCTATTTGTGTCGATACTTTTTCTGTTGGTGTCGACCCTTTTCTTTCTTTTTGTGAGAAGAAGAGTTTAGAGATTGGGGTAAGTTCCAAGAGCCTTTGGTTCACTAGAATGTCATATTTTATGTTCAAACCATGTTTGTTTGGATAAAAAGCATATTTTGCGCTTCTTCTTGGTTTATTACATGATATGGATTTGTGGATATTTGTAGCTTCAAAAAGGTAATTTTGAAAATGGAGAATTTGTGAAAATCTTGAAAACAAAACGTGTTTTGGTGGTTTGGAGCTAACCCTTGGGGTTGAGTCTCAACTTTTAAACGTTTTGTTAGAAAGATAGTAGATGAGAGCGTAGTAATCCTTGGCCGGGAGTATGTTGAGATGGCAGAACATAGGTGGTTTTAGGAATATTCCCTACTAGTAGGATGTTGATGGTAGTCAGTGTAGCATCTGAGGATGTTGTTGGTAATCAGAGTAGTTCTGATGACTTTGGACATGGTATACCTTATTGAGATATGAGAATTGAGTTACGAGTGAGTAAGCTCGAGGATATGGGGACGAATATGAGTTGCGAATATGTTGGAATGAGTATGAGTCGCAGTTGTGTTGAAATGTGTAAGGGTTCAGGTTATTGTTCTAACATGCAACGAGTATCAGTTCTGTAGGATTCCTACAAGAATGCGAGTTCATGGTCCGGTTGTTATCCTACTGATTAGGAGATTGTGTTTGGAAACCGTGCTGGGTACATGTGGTTGGCTTAGTGTTGAGACGGTGTATCCCGAGTGTGATATGTCTAGAGGTTGTTTATGTTCGACCTAAGGTTCAGAGATGGGTATGTTGTTTACCCATAGGAACAAAGTTTGAAGTAACAAGGTTCAGCAGTGTACCGTGTGGTTTGAGTGACCTAGAGCGATAGGCGAGAAATCATGGGTTACGATGCCTGTGATCGATGTGTGTTCCGAGAGCGAAAGCGCGAAAGGTGTCTATATGGTTAAGAAAGTTATTAGTAGCTTTGGATGAAAGGTTTTAGGATTGGATTTCCTTTGTTTTGTACCATGCACTTTCTATGTGAGCTGCTCGGATAGTGGGCTTGAGGCTGTGACGTGGCTGCTGTGGTTCTCCTAGCAGGAGTTAGGTGAGCAAGCGCAACTTTGTGAAGTGAGGTCTTGGCGCGATGGGAATGTTGACGTGTGTCTCTATGTATGCCTGGTAACAAGCTCGTAGTCCTATGGGATATGTTGTATAAGGCATGCAGATTGATGGTGTTCATGTGTGTGAATGAGGCCTGAAAGTTGAGAGCTTGGTGTAGCAGACGATCTGCGTATCGAGATCGGTGTTGATTGCAGCTGTTGACTGGGGTCGATGTGGCCTCGAGGTAAGATTTATCAGGCTCTTTAGGGGCCAAGTGTTGATGATTACTGAGTACGCCGAGATTGGGTCATGGTTCCTTGTTGACCCCTTTCTCTTTCTCTGGATGAAGAGAGTTGTTCATCTTGGTTGGATGCAGATGTTGGAATCTTGATCGATTCAGATTTTGGTTGTGTTCCCTGTGGGGTCGAGTTGGTAGACCAAGAATGCTTGTTCTTATAGATAAGGGAGTTGACGTTGAGACGCAGAGTTCTTTTCTGCAGTGATCAGCTGAGGATTGTTAACTGTTGTATGCGACTTCTTCTGGATTGTGTAGGTATAGTTGTACTTCTAGCTCTTAGCAGAGTGGGAATTTTTTCAGAATAGTGCGGTTGTGAGATTCACGTGGTGGGTTTTTGATAGACTTTTATGAGTCTGGTATTATCTTTTATTTGGGGTTTTGAACTGGTTAGAGTTCTTAGAGTCGTGGAGTGATCATCGACGCTGGTAAGTGTTGTATTTTGGCATAACCATTTGTTTGGATGGTGATCCCGAGAGTATGGTAAGGTATGAGTTAGGAAGGATTCGATGTTTGAGAAGCCTTGGTTGGTGTGGCTTGTTCAAGCCTACGTGATTGTTTGGCTGGGAACAGAAGGGCCATGATGAGTTCTACATAAGAAGAAATTACTAAGTGTAAAAGGTATGTTTTGGTTGTTTACTTGACGGATAAGTCTTGGGTTCGAATATTCTATTATCGTGGACTCAAGGAAGTGATGTATGTGTTATGAGTTGAGGTTGATCTGTAGTCTTAGTAATAGTGATCTGATCGCGAGACGTTGAGATGTGTAGGGACTTGCTATTGCAAGGGAGACATGATTGGGATGGTGTAGGTTGTTGGATACCTATGAGATGTTTCGTCTCCATGACGTGTCTGGTCGAGTGACTCGTTGGGGTCAGGTGACCTTGTGGATGTGATGCCGGATTGATTTTTGATTGCGTAGAACCTTGTCTGGGATACTGATGTTTCATCTAGTGTTTCTTCAAGTGAGACGAAGGTTGAGATACAATGCGTTCCTTGGTATTCCGGGTGAGTTAAGTGAGCTTTTCCCGGGAGTTAGATGTTTATGTTATTGCTCATGGATGGATGTCGTGTTAGCTTCGTGATGGCATTGTTAGCAATGGCAGAGTAGCAATGTGGTATCAAAGTAGGTGGTCCCCTGGTGATCGTCAGAACTTGAGTCAAGTTTGTGCGTGGAGTATGTGACTTCTTGTGACCGATATCAGGTTTCTCCGTCGTGTGTTTGGACTCGTGGAGATAGTCTTTGGTGTGCATTGTGAGGTGTGATTGAGCTGGTATGTGGCAGTAAGAACGAGGGTGATAGTCTCTATGTGTTTGGAATCAAGTACCATGGCAGATTGGTCTCGTGTGATGCGTTTATCGCCAGAGTGGTTTGTGTTTAGCGAGAGTTAGGTTTTGAGGTTTGGTAGCATGAGTTGGATCTTGATCCGACGTTTTATGGATGTTTCATGGATGACAGTAGTTTCAGTAGAACTTGCCCGTGTGAGTAGTCTGTATCGAAGTTGATTCTTTAAAGTCGTGTTTACCTTGTGTGATAACAGTTTTGAGGGTTTCAGTTGTTGGGTTTACATAAGAGATTATTGATGGTTGATGAGCTAGTGTTTGGCTTGAGTTTTAGTATTGAATTTTGAGGATGAAATTCCTTTAAGAGGGGGAGAGTTGTGAAACCCTGACCCGTTTTAATTTTTGTAACGTTTCGATGTGTTGTTAATTGTTTTTACAATAGCATGTTTATGTGCGTTTCATACATGTTCGAGCTTAGAAAGGCATGTTGGGTTGGATATCAAGACCGTTGGAAGTTATGGTGCGAGGTTTTTAAAAAAAAAGTTATTTTCGTGGCCTATAAATATCTAGTTTCAAATGTTTTGGTAGAGATATTTTTTTTCCAAAACTTACAAGCTAAGTTTTCTTTTCCAAATAAAAACCTCTGCCTTCTCTCTAGTTTTTTGTTGGTTCGAGCTCAGTTTCTAGCGATCGAGTAGCGGATTCTTAGTATTCTTACTGAGGGCTACGTGTTCATCTGAACAGAATTTTATTTCGACGAAGTTCATTTTTTCATGTAGTTCGAAGTGCCGAGTTTTTAACTCAATAAGGTAGGATCCTAGACTCTCATGTCTTAAAGGGGTGCTACGTGCAATTATATGTGTTTTTACCATTTAAAAATGCATGAAAAGTTGGTTTATGTTTCGAAAAGTTGAACTTTGGTTCAAAATTGCTTTAGGTTGATTTCAGTTGGATGAAAAGGGGTTTGAGGTTTTCTTTTCGGTGTTTTCTTGTTGTTCTGGGCTTGTGTATGTCCATGGGTTGAAAAAGGGGTGTTTGGTTGGTTTAATTTGGGCTGAGAAGGTTTTTTCGGCACTAGGGTTTTCTTTTCGCCAATGCCCAGTCGCATGTTCAAAAATTTTGAAAATTCTATTTTTTATGTCGACACATTTTCTATTTGTGTCGACACTTTTTTTTGTAGGTGTCGACCCTTTTCTTTCTGTTGGTGTTGAGCATTCTGTTGCTGTTGCGTTAAATCTCTTTGTTCTTTTGTGTCGACACTTTTTCTATTTGTGTCGACACCTTTTGCTGTTTGTGTCGACACTTTTTCTATTAGTGTCGACCCTTTTTTCTTCTGTTGGTGTGGAGCATTCTTTTACTGTTTGTGTCAATACCTTTTGCTGTTTGTGTTGACACCTTTGTTGTTTGTGTCGACACATTTTCTTTTTGTGTCGACCATTTTCCTTTTTTGTGTGAGAAAAAGAGTTTAGAGATTGGGGTGTGTTCTAAGAGCCCTTGGTTTACTAGAATGTCATATTTTATGTTCAAACCATGTTTGTTTGGATAAAAAGCATGTTTTGCGCTTTTATTTATTTATTACATGATATGGACTTGTGGATATTTGTGATTTTAAAAAAAGTGATTTTGAAAGCGGAGGATTTGTGATAATCTTGAAAACAAAACGTGTTTTGGAGGTTTGGAGCTAACCCTTGAGGTTGAGTCTCAACTTTAAAATATTTTGTTAGAAACGGTCAAAACATGTTTTACATGCTAGTTGATCTCTATAGTTGATGGATATTGAATCTTTTTATACATGTTGATATATAACAGTTTTAAAAGGTTTTTCATAGTTAAGTTACATGTTGCTTTTAAATGATCCTATAGATTTGTGTGACAGTGTGTATATGGATTGGGCAAGAATACTAAGAATCCGCTACTCGATCGCTAGAAGCTCATTTTTTCATGTGGTTCGAAGTGCCGAGTTTTTAACTCAATAAGGTAGGATCCTAGACTCTCATGTCTTAAAGGGGTGCTACGTGCAATTATATGTGTTTTTACCATTTAAAAATGCATGAAAAGTTGGTTTATGTTTCGAAAAGTTGAACTTTGGTTCAAAATTGCTTTAGGTTGATTTCAGTTGGATGAAAAGGGGTTTGAGGTTTTCTTTTCGGTGTTTTCTTGTTGTTTTGGGCTTGTGTATGTCCATGGGTTGAAAAAGGGTTGTTTGGTTGGTTTAATTTGGGCTGAGAAGTTTTTTTCGGCACTAGGGTTTTCTTTTCGCCAACGCCCAGTCGCATGTTCAAAAATTTTGAAAATTCTATTTTTATGTTGACACCTTTTCTGTTTGTGTCGACACCTTTTCCGTTTGTGTCGACACTTTTTTTTGTAGGTGTCGACCCTTTTCTTCCTGTTGGTGTTGAGCATTCTGTTGCTGTTGTGTTAAATCTCTCTGTTCTTTTATGTCGACACTTTTTCTGTTTGTGTCGACACCTTTTACTGTTTGTGTCGACACTTTTTCTGTTAGTGTCGACACTTTTTCTGTTAGTGTCGACCCTTTTTTCTTCTGTTGGTGTGGAGCATTCTTTTACTGTTTGTGTCGACACCTTTTGTTGTTTGTGCTGACACCTTTATTGTTTGTGCCGACACATTTTCTTTTTGTATCGACCATTTTCCTTTTTTGTGTGAGACAAAGAGTTTAGAGATTGGGGTGTGTTCTAAGAGCCCTTGGTTTACTAGAATGTCATATTTTATGTTCAAACCTTGTTTGTTTGGATAAAAAGCATATTTTGCTCGTTTTATTTATTTATTACATGATATGGACTTGTGGATATTTGTGATTTTAAAAAAAGTGATTTTGAAAGCGGAGGATTTGTGATAATCTTGAAAACAAAACTTGTTTTAGAGGTTTGGAGTTAACCCTTGAGGTTGAGTCTCAACTTTAAAATATTTTGTTGGAAACGGTCAAAACATGTTTTACATGCTAGTTGATCTCCATAGTTGATGGATATTGAATCTTTTTATACATGTTGATATATAACTGTTTTAAAAGGTTTTTCATAGTTAAGTTACGTGTTGGTTTTTAAATGATCCTATAGATGTGCTGTGACAGTGTGTATATGGATTGGGCTTCTATTGCACCTCGGTAGAAGTTCAAAAACGTGAGCAGAGTAGGTACCTTCGTGCCTTCGGGTTAATCCCCGTAAACGAGGTGGTGGGTGCTTAGTGCTCTCGGGTTTCAGGTCCATAAACTAAGTGGTCGTTGTTGTTAGGTCCATAAACTAAGTGGTCGTTGTTGTGACTCTGTATAGGACTTGTCATTACCTAGTAGGCCTTAAATGGTTTAGGACTAGGGTAATGGGCAGGAGTCTATAGTTGTTGCTTTTGTCTTGAGTTGACAGAGTCGGTACATAGAATTTATTTTTTTTCCTCAGCTGTGTGTTCCGAGTGAAAAATTATCATTTTGTTCTCGGCTGTGTGATCTAAGTGGAAAAATAATATTTTATTTACTGCTTTTCTTTAACTGTGAAACGTTATCTGCATTGTTGAAATGCTCGATTTTGAGGATGAAAAATCGTTTTGAGACTCGTGGAAGTCTAATGAAAAACTTGAAATTTTATGAAGTAATACCGTTTTGAGGCTCATGTGGATAAGTCAACTTTATGCTATGTGATTGCATATCCGGCTTTACGACTTTCTAGTTTGTTTCTATTGGGATTCGGCTCACGTTGTGAGATTTTGTTAAATTTTTTTTTTCAGGTGAACGTGGTCTTGTAGGTTGACCTTGAGGTGCCCGAAGGTGGCTGATGATAAGATTTTTGTTTTGTCTTGATAGGTAGTTTATACCTTATATACAGTTCATGTTTGGATGTAACATGTTTAAAGCTTATGTAATTCTTATGGCGGATGTATGCATGCTTTATTGTTTTCGAGAGAACCATGGGTTGGTTGCTGTTTTTCGTAGTTTCTTACTACGTTTTTCGTTGGTTGGTGCAACGGTTTATAAATGGGGTTTTCAAATGGTTCATACTTCATATAAACTCTTATGCTTCGAGGGAGATTTTAGGAAGGCTCGCACACTTTTTTAAAGATTTTCTTTACCTAAAATGTATATTTTGTTTTTAAAAGGCTTGACTTTTGGGGTCATAACTGTAGTCTCTTGGGCTACTCTTTTAAATCAAATAAATAATCGGTAATACATTTTTACAAAGGTTTTAGCCTCGTTTTGGCTTGATGGTTTTCATCATTTTTTGTTTGAGCAATTTTGGTGATTTTTCGTGAGCTTTTCGCGTGACCTGGAGTTTGGGGCGTAACAGGTACAGTTGTATCGATGGTATGTCTATTTTTATATAAATTGTGAACATAAAACTTATATTCTGTAAGAACCTAAAATCTGATCTTCTGTGTGTAAGTCGTACTCTACGTACCAGATTAAATACTATACAGAATATTAGACATACATGCATAACATTAAGACAAAAAAAATGCATACATTGCTCATAAAAATTCTCATAAATAAAAAATTTATTTTATTAAAATAAAATTAAATACTAAAAATATGATTTTCAGTATACCAATCCTAACTATATGGTAGGCCTTTTCATCGGGTTAATTCATGAAAAAGCATGCTCTGGGTGGCCCACCTATTAATATTTTTGAGAAAAATAAAAAAATATATACTCTCCGTGTCGGGCTATAGAATTGGTACTTATCCATCGGGCCTCGCGTGGCCTGGTTGTGATAACTATGCATTGCTCTATAGGTGCCATCAGGGTTTTAGTACTTAATTAAATGAAAAATTAGTTTGGTTTTGAAAAACCTTGGTTAATGATTGAGAGTAATTGAAAGTATAAAAAGTGTGAATGGAATTGAGTTTACCAAATCTTAATTGAACTGTTGGGAATTGTGGTAAATGTGGAAGATAATTGGAAATGCGAAAATATTAAAACGGTTTGAAAATAATAAGAAAGTGGAAGGTTAAAATCATAGTGTTGTGTTTGAAAATGAAATTGATTTATTTATGAGAACCCGGTTATGTGAATGAAAACTTGTCATGTGGACCATAGTTGGGACCTTAGTGGGTTGTCTTCTTTGAAGAAACAACATGTATTTCCTTGGTTGTATCATTAGAGTTTTGAGTTATAGAAATTGTAATTCTTGATACATTGAGAAAATATATTTGATTTGGTGGCAATTCCTTTTGTACGGCCATAAGGCCATGGACTCATGAAATGTATCGATGTGAGAATGTCGGGTTGGCTTTGGATTTAATTTCTCAATTTTCCTATGAAATCCTATGAACTAAATTGTTGGTTTTCAAATTTTTGTGAAGTTGAAAGTTATTTTAATGTTAAATGTATGTTTTACTTTATATTTTTGCTTATGTTAAACTATGTTAAAAGGAAGAGGAAAATTGGTGATTTTACAACACTTAGACATATTTCAGGATTTTGGACAGTTTACTCTCGGGTACCTCACCGCTCGAGCAATGAAGAGTCCGCTCGAGCGAACTCTGCTGGACGACGCATTTTGAAAATTGGTTTTAAAAAGGAGGTCTGCTGGGTATCTTTGGGCACCCTGTACTGCACAAATGAGTATATTTTGGGGGCTTGTTTTATAGATAGAAGGCTCTCTTTTACTTCGATTTCGAGGGGAAAAATGAAATGTTTTGGTGTAATTTTTGATAAGGTTTAATTTTTGATTTATCTTTTGATTTGATTTTGCAGTAAAACCTTAAACTTGAACTTTTTTACCTTTTATATCGTAGAATTTTATTGTTACAAGTTTGGGGTGTGACAGATTCTAGCAAAATATAGATGTCAACTCCATGTAGTTATGTTGAATTTTTTTACAATCGAGTGGGGCTTGTTTCATAATTGTGTTCTAGTTCTAGTTGTTTTATCATTTTCTATGATTCATAAAAATTCAATTATGCTTATATGTGTTTAAAAATTATGAAGTTTTTCAATTGGGAGTTATGCCTTAATGGTCTAATGGATGAGCCTGTCCTGAGATCTACACCGCAAAACATATAAAATAAATTAATTGAAACATCAAAATTAGGCCGAGTGGATCCTTGAACCCATAGACGGCCTTAAGGAGGGGTAGATAGGGACGGTCGCCTCCTCTAAATTGTTTAAAAATTTACTATTATAATAGTATTAATTCAAAATATTTTAAAATTATATAAGTTTCATATTCTAAGATTTTTTTTTTGTTTGAAAACATTATATATGCTTTTCTAAAAACTTATAAAAATAATTTGCTTCACTTAAGCCTAAACTAAATGATCTGGGGCTATGGTCTACACATCGAGACATAGTATGAGAATTTCATCCTCGAAAATGTAATGGCACTAATCACCTGTACATTGTTGACGATTCTGGATTCAATCCGAAAACTTGTATTGCTAGGTATCTGCTTGAACCCTATTTTTCACCCTCTTTGTGTTTGATTTTGATTGGGGAAACTAGGGTTTCCTCTCTCTTTTTGTGCTTAGTTTTGATTTTGAAAATTAGGAGTTTCTCCTTTATTTTTTTATGTTTTATTTTAATTGAAAAAATCCTATATAATCCAAACTATAGGATTGCTTTCTCATCCATTTTCCAATCTCATCTTCAAATGTATGGATAGATTCTTGAAGTATAGCGCAATGCGTAGCATCAAATGGTAAAAAAGAAACATTAAATTTGAGACCCACAAGCAAATAAATTGAACCCAAACAAGCCAACATTAATACCTCTTGGCGGTATAAAACTACAAAACGTTCATGAATTTGACTTCAACCAAAAAAATATTTGTCATCGGGGTATTGAATACATCATAACTATGGCTAATTAGGAGGGACAACACCCCTCATTTATATATATATAAAAATAGAATAAATTTCATTTATCTCCTCTAAAGTTTATTGAAAATACAAATAGCTTTTTTTAAATTTATGAAATTACACTGATCTCCTCTGTCAATTTTATTGAGTAAATGGCGTTTATGAAAAATGCTCTTTTACAATTTTGATTAAAAAACGATTTGTGAACCAATTTTGAATCCTTCATTTGCCCTAAAATGCAGAGAGAGAGAGAGAGAGAGTTTTGAAACATATATTTTCCCTTAAATGCAAAGAGAGAGAGAGAGAGAGAGAGATATGGGAAACTAGGGTTTTCGCTCTCTTTTTGTGTTTAGTTTTGATTTTGAATATTAGGTTTTTATTTTTTTTTAATGTTTTATTTTAATTGCAAAAATCATTTATAATCCAAACTATGGGATTCCTTTCTCCTCCATTTTCCCATCTCATCTTCAAATGTACGAAAAAATTCTTGAAGTAAAGCGCAATGTGTAGTATCAAATAGTCAAAAAGAAGCATTAACTTTGAGACCCACAAGCAAATAAATTGAACCCAAACAAGTCAACATTAATACCTCTTGGAGGTGCAAAAATTTGACTTCAACCCAAAAATATTTGTTATCAGGTACGGAATACC